>JANTPZ010020459.1:0-12861 GCA_025593235.1 Vachellia pachyceras | reverse complement strand
TATCACTGTTGCTGAGACAACAACCAGGGCGGATCCGGCACCGACTGAGAGACCTATACCTATGGGGTACGGATTCCGTCCCAACAACCGAGAGCTCGTCGGTCACCACCTCCACCGCAAATTGATGGCCGACGACCTTTCGATTCACGACACCATCTCTGAGATTGGCGTCTGCAAGTACGAACCCCGGGATTTGCTAGGTACTTTTATTTAATTCTTCTCCTTTCAAATTTCTTACACTCCGTCCTCTTTTGCTATTTATGGCCTTTGATTTTGATTTCTTCTTGTCCAGCTTGGGCTGCTTCGGCGGCTTCGGCCACCAAGTTTGACGACTTTCAATGCTATTTCTTCAGTTCCCGCGATTACAAGTACTGTAACGGTAAACAGTTTAACAGGACAACATGGCGTGGCTTCTGGAAAGTCACCGGTAGAGGCCGAAAAATTACAGACAGAGACACCAACAATGTCATTGGGACCAAGAAGACCTTGGTTTTTTACGAATGCCGTGTCATGATGCCCAGTTGCCTTCCCAACAGGTGAACTTTTGCAATGAACTCCGTGCTTGTTCGATCAAAGGAGAATTAAAATTTAATTATATGCGTTTACAGATATTCTTAAGATTTAGAGACTATATGTTGTGCTTTTATCTATTTTGTGTTTATAGAGCTAGAGCTATTGCATCATGCTTTCTGAAATTGAAAAATGGTCATACAACTATAGTTGGTGTTGGGGTATTTTTTCCTTTATCGGGCTTTACGGTCAATTCTGATAAGTAGCTATTTGATGCAATGCTTCTTCTGTGAAGATATCGTTTCCGATTTTGGTCTTTAATTCTAGCAAATGAATTTTTGATTTTTTTTTTGTTTCAAACGTTGCAAAGGACTCGTGTCTTTTATTGGTTGATGAAGAATGATGTGAAGAAAGGAAAATAAAAAATTCATCCAATAGATAGAGAGTCAATATTTCAAAATGAAAATTAAGAAAATATACACACTACTACGTAATATAGTTTTTACTACTTAAATTCGTATTTTTTTTAAAAAAAAAAAGTAAAAAAACGAAGGTGGTGGCAATAGGTGTCCTAAGATAAGGCTCCTTGAGATGTCTTGTCAGCCTGTCCCTCGAGTTGGCTCCCCGCTCCCACTCTTAGACCAGAGTGACAGACATATATAGATAGGGTCCCACACCACCACACCACTTCCCCAGTTCCTACTCCCTTCTCAGCTTCTCTCGTCTCCTAGCTTCTTTAAGACCCTAACCTTAAGATTACTGTCGAATGCTGATCACCAGACACTAATTCATCATCGCCTTTCTGCTCTCGTTGACTCGCTCCAAGTCCAAGCGTCCAATCTGCTGAGTGCTGGCATGTTGCCCAACCTCGCTCACTAGTTCCATTGCCTCTCTCATCGTGTCGTGATTTCGGCTGTCTTCTTCTCGAGTTCTCTGTTGACTCGGACTCCATCGTCGACGGCGACGCTCTCACTTTCCCAATTCGCTTGCAAGATTTCCAGATTTATTGTTCTGTGCTTCTTTGATGTGTGTGTGCAAAAATATTTATATTTTTTTGCATTCATTGCTATTAACATGTATGTTAAGTGTCAGTTCGTGTACATGATTTATGTTATTATTACTTATACAAAGATATCCACAAATATTAGTTGCCTCTGCTGGTCGGAGGATGTTTATGTGAGTGGGAGTGGAAGAGAATCTTTTAGTTGCAGGTTATTTTAGTATTTTAATATCATAAATACACATTTCAATTGATAATTACTCTCTACAGTCATATATTGTAACATGCTCTCTCATTTGTTTGATCCTATATATAAGAACAAATTTTATTTTTTCTAAAAATTTAATATATTTTTATCTTGAATTGCATATCTCCTCATTTTCCCCCGTTCATTTTCTCTCATCTTTATTGGTATTCATTGTCTCTCACACCTATCATTTTTACGTTAGAAAAAAATTAAAATCTTTTAAACGTTCATTAGTTAAACCAATTTTAACTGTAATATATTTTAAGTGATTTGAGATTTGTATAGATTTGTATGTCCTGTGAATATAACAAAGAGTTATAATTCTTTAGAACACAGGCTGCATTACATTGGGAACACAATAAGAGCAGACATTAATCTAAAGCTGTTACCTAGCGCCAATAATTGAAAGGTATGGAATTATAGTTATCCTTTTAACACATTTAGCCGAATTGGTAATAATTAACTTGTTTTGTTAATTTCATTTTCATTTATATTTGCTGTTGTAGTCATCATTAGAGTCTTTGTGTTGTCTGCCCTTTTGGTGAATATTGTGTATTGATTTGATCTGTTGGCTGGTAGAAAGGTAGGGGGACGACAAAAATATGTCTTTGATACGTAAGTTTTTTCATTTGTAAATTATTGCTTTTAAAAATGTTTAAATATGTTATTTTCATATGTAATGATTGTCAATTCAATTGCGCACTCAAGATATACTGATTTATGAGCGGTAAACGTGAAAGTAGAAATAGAATCACACAGTGGTCTTATCCAAAAGTAAGTACTTTGATTTTAATCTTTTTATTGAAAGTTATTTTATCCCTTTATACGTTTTAACAATATGTTTTTAGTGCCCTCGACAATCAGGCAATACTGAGTGCAGGTATTATGTCATCAGTTACATGTATAGTATCATTCAGAGTGGATTGACTAGAGATTTAGAAGAGATAATACGTAATCTTTCAAATATTGAGTTAATTTCTCAATTGAATTATGTCTGATTTTAATCGTTTAATTTGATGAATTTGAATTGGTCTAATTATTTTTAAATTTGTAGATTTTTTATAATAACGATGCTTACTTGGCTACTGATATTGAATTGATCAGAGATTTGTTGGCTAAACGTCTTTTTAACTTGTAAATAATGTTTATTTCTTCAAGGTGAATATATAGTTTTAACTCTTGATGTCGACTTTTATATGGTTAATTAGATGATGAATTGTGTTTCTTTACCACAAATGTACAATAATGTCTGCTTAGTGAATGAGATAATGATTTTTGTGTTTCGCTGTAATAAGAATCTTGATTTAGGTAGATATATATGTCTAACTCTTGATGAATTTTGTGTTTCTCTGTCACAATGACTTGTTTTTAACTCTGATATGTGTTTATTATGTCTGGATTTAATCTGGTGTATAAAATGAAATTGCCTACTACAAACTGAATTAGATGTAGTAAAGGGGTTAAATAAAATTAAACACGTTTTTAAAAAAAAATATTCATATGCGCCCTGTTTAGTGTATAGGACGCTGTAGACCCTAACTTTCTACTCCTATCACATATACACTCCTGAGAAAGGGCACCTATTGAGTTAAAAATAGGGTGTAAAAAATACATTTTGTAGTAGTGACACGAACTTAGAAGTAAGTAAAATCTTTTGATATGGTTTAAATTTTATGATTGTGGTTGTGAAATAGCATGAGAACTAATATTTGATTGATATATTTGACAGGAACATTGTTATTTAAAATACGAAATCATTGATTCAACCGTCATTCCAATTAAATGAAGTTACAGACTCAATGATTCAAGCATTATCCCAATTAAACGAAGTTGCAAATTCAGTGATTCAACAATCATCCCAATTAATAGAAGTTATTTAACCGTAATCCCAATTAAATGAAGCTATAGACTCAATGATTCAATCACCGTTTCAATTAACGGAAGCTAAGGATTCAATGATTCGACCATTATTCTAATCACACAAAGCTAAGGACTCAACTATTCAGACAACTTTTCAAGTAGATGATGCAAATATCCAGTCAACTTCTCAAGCTGCTGAATCAATGAACTCAGTGATTCACACGCCATCTGAATCAAATTATGGTGTTGAAGCAGTATTTGATGGGGAGTTTAACTTCAGTCCAGGAGAATTTGACGTCGCTTCGCTCTGGTATCTGCAACCAGCTCCAAGCATGGATCAGCAAAGGCTATTCGTAAACATGGCAATATCTTATATGCATTGCCATGAAGAATAGAAAACCATTTGATCTTTAAATGTTTTCTGAATGTTGATGATTTGGCAAAAGAATTGCCCTGTATCTCTTATTCAGTGTTCCATAATCTTGCGATTTAGCCTGTAGAGAGTTGGTGCCTGTAACCTAATCCCTTTGATTTACATAATATAAGTTTTGTGTGGCCACATAAGATTGTTATTTTCTAAGTTATAAATGATTCTTAGATATATAAACTATTGAGAATAACAGAAGCAAATAAATAAAATATATACCTATATCGTTAAATGAAAATTTAAAATTAACAATGTCAAATAAAAAATATATACCTATATTGTTAAGTGAAAATTTAAAATTGAAAACGTCAAATAAAAAAAGATAAATCAAGAATTCAATAATGCTATATACCGCACTTTGTGAATCCAAAACGATGGTTTCTCCTTATAAGCTAAACGGGCCATTTTTTATTGAAACATTTGATAACAAATAAAATGAGAAGTGACAAAAGCTAAGTTCAATACTTGCTGCAAACATTCTCTATACGAACATGAAAAAAGATTTATTTACATGCTTGTTAGATTTTACAAAAGATTAAAAATGTATCCATTTTGTTGTCCAAAGATGGAGATGATGGTATGCCATATTTATATCTTGTTTCAAGAGTTAAGATTTTAACATCGTTACATAATTAATCCAAAACATATGCGCAACATAATGTAACTATATTTTTTTATATCAACTCAAACCTCTACCCTTCTCTTTTACTTCAAAAATCAGAAGTCCCAATTCCCAAACCCCCTTTTGCTCAGAAGATTCCTGACTCCTGAGTCCTGAGCTCTCTCCTTCTCCAAGCCTCGCATGGGTGAGAAGACACCTTTCACAGCAGATCGATGACCGGGCGAGCGAAGCGTGGGTGAGCCACCACCGACACCATCCACATCCTCCAAGCCTCCCCCTTTTTTCCCAGCCTCCAAGCCTTTGGTCAAATCCATGGATTTATCAGTTAAAACAATGACACAGTAGAGACGTGAGGCTTTGTTGCCGTCGTGGCTCTCATCTCCCCCGCCGCAACTACCTCCAGAGGCAATCCCTTCAGGTTCTAGTGAGGCGTCGACATGTCGCAAACTGTGCCGTAGAAGGCGTTTCCCCCACTGGCTGAAGGGGACGACGGCATCGCAGGCTGCTTCCACCCCATATGCTTCAAGATCAAACGAAGGTATTTCAGCACTCTCTGTTCCAAACACTTAGAACACTTTTACTAGCTCATCTGCCGTGGAATTTGATTGTGGATTTCATCTTGAGTTGTGATCTTCCATTCTTACCTGTCTTCACTCTCGTCATTTGATTTTTTTTTTTTTAAAAAAATGTAGACGAGTTAGCCCACCCGCCCGTTTACATTGGACTTAAATGTGTTTCAACCGTGTTGCGGGTACCCGAATTCGGTAATAAATAAACAAGTGGGCTACGGATTGGTTATCATGCCAGCCCATTACACTGCCCTAGATATCACCCCGAGTATTTTTACTTTTCATAATACAATTAATTATAGAAACATAAAAAAGGAGAGCATCAAAAGTGACCAAGGGTCTGTTCAAATAAAGATAATGGCTCTGTGTAACGGGTGCGCTTACCGAGACACTTTTTCTCTCACATAAATTGCCTCGGAATCTGTGTCCGTTTTCCCAACGGACTATCCAAACGGAGCCAATGAGCTAATGGAAACAGAAAATTCTAATTTTCCATTGATTGCGGCTGTTTGGTGGACAATTTGAGATGGAAATTAATTACTTCATGTGGGAAACAATTTTTATTTAAACACTGGAACCTCTCTTCCTATAAAAAAGGTGGGAACCAAGTTTCTTTTGTCTGTAAAAAAATGCACAAGACACAATTGCCCTTAAAAACTAGTCCCTCAAGAGCTGAAACAGATGACCTCTCGTCACTATGAATTCAGAAAGCAACCAAGAAGGGGGTCATGAACCTGCTAGAGGAGAGACGAACATAGAAAATGGTTGCGGTTTTGCTTTTACAAACACGAGTGAACAGAGTATTTCAATGTTGCTTATTTTTCAAATTAGATGTAGTGATGGGCACGTCATTGTCAAAAAGAAATTTGTTTAAATCTTGCATGAGTTATTTATCAAATGCGTCTATTTAAACGTGTAAAGATAAAGTGAATTTGACTATAGGTATGATACATACACTTCATAGTTAAGTAGAAATTTTAAGTAACTTATGACTTTTATAAGATGCACTTCATGGGTAATTTTTTATTAGGAGGGAAACTTTTTAATTTTCAAGTAATCATAATGTACTCCTTATGTGTTTCTGATTAAAGTTGTATATTTGTTGTGGCTTTCACTAGATGCATGTCATTTGTAGCATATGGTTAAGAGAGAAGTTATTTAAACTCATCATCAAGGTTCATTTTTTGTTTAATCATGTATCTAAACATTGTTGAAGGCTAAAAAAAATATATTTTTAAATATAAAATTTATTTTTTGCTACAAAGGGCAATAGTCGTTTTTCAAATTTTTCTATATATCTTTCCAGCATCTTTAATTCAACCAACTATAAATTTTCGCATAAGCCATTTTCATTCTTGAAAAGTTAAAGCTTGGGGAGCAAGTTTTGCGATTTTCATTCTTCCCAATGCCACTGCAATTAATATGCTTTTCATTGGAGTTGAGAAGCATTCAACACTTAATTATTTTTTCATGGCACTAAGTATTCAATATCATAAACTAATTTTTTATACGTCTAGTGTCTTCAAATATTTTTAGTTGCCCCCAATATTTGAAATGAATTGCTAATATATTCAATGCTTTCAAATATTCTTTTCACTTTTCTACAATATTTGGTATCCTCAGTTTAATATGCTTATTGTTAGTGAGAAAATATTTTAAAAGCAAAATTAGACCAACAATTATTTTAAGATGCCAAGTATTATTTAAAAATTAAATTCAGCAAAAATAGTTTCATATATTGACAGTAATCTCTTTCTTTTTGCCAAGAAAAATGAGAGTAATCCAAATGAGATAGTTTCATCCAAAGAAAAATGTTTCGGCCCCAAACTTGGCTCTTCATTATTCCACCTCCTTTGTTTGCCCTTCTTCTAGCGCAGAATCTCTAGATGAGGATGACACACTCTTTTGGTAACATTGTGGAGAAGTACTTATGGGACAAGCCGATGCAAATATATGGAGGAGATTGTCTCGTTTTACGAAAAATACTGTTGATCGTGGTTATAAATGCTTATGGCAATTTGCCAAACGCACAATTATATTGTTGGCGTCCTGATACTTCCTGGGATTTTGTTTGAGCTCCAAGGCACAACAATGTCATTGATACCTAGAATATTCTGTGGCAGTGGCTTCTGGCGGGCAGCCCGTTAGGCCTTCTTCTATGACAAACGAAACATTTTCAAAGGCTCATCTTGAATGCTGTAAAATCACATTTAAAAAGTTGATCCAAACATAAATTAGATGTGATGGGAAGTTTCATTTCTGTTTTTCGCCAAGATTGATAAAAATCACAGGTGCTTAAAGAATATTACTGATCATTCAAAGGTGATTGAGACTCGTAACGAGAAAATTTATTACGAAAGAAATTATGATTTCGCAACAAAATGCCTTTTTTAAAAGCCTATGTTTTAAATATTTTATTTTACAAAATCTAGATTTTGAAAAAAAAGTGAGTATTTGAACAAAACCTAAATTTTTAAAATAGAAGATAAATGAGCTCTAAATCAAACAAGATGCGAAGGGAGATGTAATTATAAAAAAAATCTTATTCGAAGTGATAAGTATAGATATGTTATTATTTTTTGTATTAAAATTTGTTATTATATACTTTTCTATAATTGTTGTGAGAACTTTATAGTAATTCTCCTATAATTAGTAATTCATTTCTCTACGAGTGCTAATTAATCGCTGAACTCTTCGGCACTCGTGAAAGTAGATATTTGTTAATCCCTCACCGTTCTATGTATAAACTGTCACTAAAACCCTCTTGATATCAAATCCTAAAATTAATAACCAATTAATTGTGATTAATCAATTAATTAGGTGTAATTTTAATCAAGTAGAACGTGTATCTCATCTCTAGCATTACACAAGAACGATATCAGCATGAATACATATATTTCATTGTATGGATTGTATTATCGATCCCACTAATTAATATTCCCTCCAATCTATATTCTTTATTTGTTAGATTTATTTTAATGTAAAAGTATCACACTTGCAAATACACTGTCGGGGGATATCTCACATCAATTAAATTTTAAACTTTGTTCTTTACAGTATATGTTTGAGAATCTATTAGGAGAACGAAATTACGTATTACAAAGTAAGTATATAAAAAAAGTTTTGTTTCGACTTGTGTGTAACGTGATTGAGAAGTGATTCCCACACAAGCAAATAGTGTGTTTGTATGTCTTCTTTAAATTAAAAAAAAAAACATGAGTGATCATGGTACTGAAAATAGGAACAAAATGTCCCCCCTGTGGTAAGATGCATAAAATGAAGTTAATTGAACAAAGATCAGCGAGATAATCTATCAAAATAATTGTACCCTTAGGTGAAATATAGCTTTGCATGGTCAATTTCTCAAATACGAAAATATAGATTTTCAAGGTCGTATTCAAAGCATTATAAGGAACTAGCTTTCCTAAAGGTATTCTATACATTCATGAGAATTCGAATTCAAAAACCCGTGGTTAAGAGGTCAAAGCTTCTCCCAGTGCAAGTCAATTGGATTTACACATTTAGATGAGAGAAGTGATTCAACAGATGAGATGCTGCGGGGCATTATACAGAGACCAGGGGAGCTTCCCTAAATCGTTACAGGAAGATGGGAATACCAAAACACAGATAGATGCTTAATTGGTTAATGAAAGAGTAACACTGGCCTTCGTTGAAACTTCACCATGCAGAGAATAACGCGTACAGATTTGAAGGAAGAAGCTTATTGGGATGAAAACAAAGAGAAGAGGAAAAAAGTTGCAGCAGAGAAGTCAAAAAGAGTCAAACCTGAGGGAGGGAAGGAGGGAAGGAAGACGGAGGAAGCCTCCAACTCCCGAACCAGTTGTGGGGCCACAACCGGTACGGACACGGGTTTTTTAGTGGGCCCATGTTAGAAATGAGATTGAAGAATCAACTAGTCTGTTTAAAAATAAATTTTACGAGATTTAAGATAAAATATAGATTTTTTAGAATAACTTTTATTGATTTTAAATTAAAATTTAGGTTTTGAAAGATGATTGTTGAAAATTCATTGGTTGAAAATTCACCATGCAGGGAATCGCGCGTACAGATTTGGTGATGGTTCGAAGAAAGCAAACCAGATTGAGAGACTCGCAAACGGATCAATGGGAAAATGTAAACAAAAAAGAAACAAAAAGAGAAACAAAAAGAAAAAGTTAGGACCGAGAAATCTAAAGCCTGAAAGAAGGATGAGCGAATGGGATGAAAATCTTTACGATGGCGGTGAGAAATCTAAAGACTGAAAAAGATTGGTTTTCCTGATGATTAGAGGCACTTTGCGATGCGATGGATGGTCGCAAGGGCCATTTTGTCCTTTTCCTGTGTAGGTGTTTATAATCATTTGTGGTATTCAATTGGATTCACAAAACAAAGTTAAATAAAGGTGTCCATAAATGATGCAATCTCTCAGCAGCTTCCTTCCTTCCTTCCCCTGCAATTATCACAGAATTAATGCCCTGTGGAATTAAAAACTTATTATAACATAATTAACAACCTTGGGGTTAAAGTCCCTTCGGCAAAATCCAATAGAATCAGAGCACAAATGATGCAATCTCTCAGCAGCTTACTTGAAAGGATGATATGCATAAATAGAGCAAAAGCCATAGGCTAAATGATTCTTTTCCTTGATTGTGATCAAGATGACCAATCAGATATATTGGTCTGTGTTCTCTTTCTTTCTCGAAAGATTCCAAAGTGGTGTTTGCATACGAAAGCACAGATGCTTTACATGACTGGTGAGAGAAGAGGAAAAAAGTTGCAGCGGAGAAGTCAAAAAGAGTCAGACCTGAGGAAAGAAAGGAAGGAAGGAAGGAAGGAACGAAGACGGAGGAAGCCTCCAACTCGGAACCTGTTGTGGGGGCCACAACCGGTACGGACACTTTTTTTGTGTGGCCCCATATTAGAAACAAGAATGAAATAGGAACAAAATGTCCCCCTCATTTTATTTAATTTTCATTAATTACCCATGTATTTGTTGTCCTCTTTAAATAGCGATGAGTTATGCTTTACTGCTTGCTCAAAGTGACCAACTTTGGAGTCTTGTTTTCCATTGCCGCATCCACACAAACAACGACGCAGCAATCTCTCTCCCTCGCTCTCTCTCTCTCTCTAGTTTTCATCGCTCGCTCCTTCAAACTCTCCGATTGCCTTTTCATAAGCTTATCATAATATAGTTGAGAGATCCTATGCAGCAGGATATGTCGCTGGCGGGGTTATGATTCCGTCCGACCGATGACGAGCTCGTCCGTAGCCATCTCCACCCCAAGTTGATGCCTGGTGATCGTTCCATTCAGTACACCCTCCCCGAGATTGGGGTTTGCAAGTACGAACCCTGGGATTTACCAGGTCGCATAATCCCCACATCTTCTTCTACACATCAATACCTGCTTTTATTTAACATTCATTCTTCACACTTCAATCATCTTATGATGCTTCTTCTTCTTGTTCTTCATCCAACAGCTGTTGTTTCATCGCTTTCGCGGATAAAGTCCGACGACCCGGAATGGTTTTTCTTCAGTCCACGAAATTACAAGTTTTCTAACAGTTCTCGGTCTAATAGGGCAACATCGTGTGGCTACTGGAAAGCCACCGGCAAAGACAGGAAAATCAGGGATCGAGACACCAACAATGTTATTGGGACCAAAAAGATTCTTGTTTTCCACCAAGGACGTCATCCCGGCGTTAACACTAATTGGGTTATTCATGAATATCATGATGCCCTCTCTCCTCCAGATCGGGTAGTTACGCTTTTGTTCCTTAATCTGTATCGCCATATAAAGAATCGGAGGGTGTATATATGCAGTATACATAGCTCTTTCCATTTGTGATTATAAAGCCAAAGTCAGATATCACAACCTGAATAATTTGCTGGTTTAAAACTGTCTTGTATACATATAACAACTATGATAAGTTGTTTTTTCCAGTTCTAACTTTACATTAATCTTTTTATGATATTACTCTTTATATATGACGCATCACATTGTTTTGTGGCTAAATGTTTATCACTAATTTTTATGCGGGGAACAATCTTGCGTGTATAACTGATTTGATTTATTTTTCTATTTCTTTATCATTTTTTTCAGATAATCTATTCTCTAATATTATCCTGACAAATAATGAATGTTTGATTTATTCTTCTTCCATGTTTTAGAGAACCCATGTTCTATGTAAGTTATTGAAGAAACGCGGGAAGAAACCACAAGAACAAACAGATGAGCTGGTCAATGAGGAAAATGAGCAGAATCATAACCATATGGCAAATGAATTTGAAAGTCCAGCAAATGGGTATATGATTCCAGAAGTAAGAAGACAGATTTCTTGAGCTACTGATGATGATAAATATAATGTTCATATATATATATATATATCATGCTAGCTAGGTCAAGATGTGAAACATTATGAGAAGTGACATATTTGATTGTTATTATGATACAGGGACACTATTTTTCGTACGTGGATCATCAAACACCTCACTCAGATGACATTCGAGACTTAATGGCTCAAGCACCGCCAGAAGTGGATTCAACCATTGATGATGAGCATGAAGAATTTGATTACAGATCATTCTTGTGTTTGTCTCCAAGTAAGGATGAGAACTGAGAAAGGGTTCATGGAAATGATATTAGCATATCAGATGATATATATATAGATGTATGCATTGAGGCATATGTGAAGAAAGTGAAATTATTTCTTCTAAAGGAAAAAGAATTGTGTTGTGCCTCTTTTAGTAGTGTGTTCTAGTTGTGATTTGGAGCTTGTTGACAAGAGTTTATATAGCCAACCAGGTTGGCTTGTTATAAGTTGCATTGTGTGACCTTCTCCTCCTGATTATCTTATCTTTACATTAATGCAATTCTCTATGGCAAGAAGAGATTATTTTTCCCCATCGCTGATAATTAACAAGTTCATCAGTTAGTATAGACTATCAATAAGAAACAGATTCTGTAGCATACCGATCAAAGATTACTAGTTCTATATTGGAAAATTAAATATGTCTACCTTCTTAAAAAGGGGAAACAAGAAAATGGCTATAATGTTGAATCGTTGTAATGATCAAGTTAATTAATTAATCATCACAACTAATTAAAAATGACAAATATATATGTATATGTATATGTAGATTCAAAATGACAAACGTTTATCCCTATATATAACAAACAGATCGTTGATATTGTTGTGTTGCATTATTGAAAAAAAAAACATTTGTCGTATTTTTTTATTGAATGCATGATGATTTTATGAAAATTAGTTTGAGAATTTCATATGTCTGGAGCAATTTTTTTTTTGCTATGAAAATATGTGAATTGAACAATATATGGATTTAGGGGGGCGGGGGGCTAAAGTAACCCCACAAAGATTCTTAGATTGGATAATCATTTTGCGGTTCGTGGTCCCTTCCTTAAAGAAATGAGAGACAAGTCAAAGAACAAAAGTTAGTGGGGAACATAACAAACCCTAACAAAGAAGGTCATCAGAAAAAGATAGTTTCAAAGATATATATAGCCTAAATTTCTCAAGCTTGGAGACCAAGTTTTGTCGTTTTATTCATTTTTAAAGTATTCACAAATCATAAAACACAAACATCCACAACACGTCCAGTGAAATGCG
>JANTPZ010020455.1:0-11111 GCA_025593235.1 Vachellia pachyceras | reverse complement strand
GTCGAAGGTCGAGGAGGAAGGGTCAAAACTGGGATTCCATGGAATTTTTGCCAATTCCATGGGTGGTTAGATGGAATTCAAATCAGCCTTTTTGATGGAATTGATTTCCATGTGGAAATCAAATCCATGTGCAATTCCATCAAACCAAACAGACATGAAGATGGAAATCAATTCCATTTCCATTTCCATGTAGGCAAATTCCATCATACCAAACGGGCCCTAAGGCTTTTGTTGAAACATCTCTTGACAAGTAATTAAACCCACGATGATCACAAGGTCAGAAGTTCAATCACTTGCTCTATAAGTAAAATGCTCCGAACTTGTGTTTCATCCATGTATCAAGCCCTAATGGCTTTCCAAGTGCGAGGAAATGTTTTGAAATCATAATAAACTAATCATAGGCTTGTGATGCTGGGTAGATCATGTTTAACCGTAGACATCAGTTGATTTTGTGTGTAATGGCCATAGCCCATAACTTCTTTGGCTTTCATTTTGAGCTTTCAACTACACAAACACACACACACACACACAATTTACTCCTTTATTTCAGGGCTCCAAAGGCGGCAGCCATGATACTCAATCTAACTGCAGCCGACAATGGCGCGTCTCTCACTGTTTAAGGGTCTCTACCTGTAAGCTCCATTTTCTTGGGAGCTAGGCTGTGCAGTGAGTCGATCGTTTTTACTATGCATTCAGAGCTCGGGAAATTGGTTTAGTCAGAGGATGAATGGACGTTTTTCTTTCCGATTCATTACATCACATTTTATGGTGCAGATGAGCTAGTCTGTATTCTTTATATGGTCAGTTAGCATGTGCGGAGACCGACTGTAGTTTAACTTGCGAGAAAATGGTCTAAATTGATTGTAGTGAACAAGTAGGCATGAATTAATGCAGATAAGAATATACGATTACGTCAAAGTGCATCTTATTGGCAACCTGTTGATTTTTATTTTTATTTTTCAAGTCGTTTTTTCATTTTGAAATGTTTGTATCAATGGAGTGGGAAATTGTCAATTGACTCCAGGCATACAACTTCGTTGATATTTTCTTTCATTGCCGAAAACTCTTGATTTGCACCTTTTTTTTTCTAAACAACGGACTTGCGTTTCACCTTTTAAGACTAGCAACGTACTCTAGCCGGATAAAGCAGCCTGAAATGTTTGTTTAACTGTTCATCTTGCCTTTTGCTTATGAATATATCATCGAGGATTATATCCACAGTTTGCAATTCTTATAGTTACTGTTAATCTCTAGGTTTCAAATCATACAAGGAATCTTTAAAAAGATGGAAGTTATGCAAATCTTGAGTTTCTTAACTTCCAAGTTAAGGTCACGTCTGAACGACAATAGATAATAGAGCCTCTCACTACCTCCCAATAGCATTCGTGCAATTCACAGGCTATTTACAGAAGCATCGATGGTGTCCCTTGGGCCTTGGTGAAGCTGTGAACCTAAACTGTCCATTCTAATGGTACGGAAAATTACCATTGAGGGTTTTATCCTCTGTAAAAAGAGTGCTATTGAGAGATGACAAATTAAAGCAAAAATGTTCACTTGATTCGTGTCAATACAATTTATCCTCTGGTAATCACATTGATACAAAACAATTACATATATCAGGGGGGAAAATGTCGGACAGACACAATATCATCTTGCCCAACATTGTCCCAAACATCCAATACGGGTAAAAGCGGAGAAACATGTATGGCGATAATATGGTATAGCTGTATTAGCAATCCTTATCTACACACCTAACCCATTTCTAATAACTTGAAGAGAGGATGTAGGACTGTCAATACAAGACCTGAAAAAAACTCGAGCATCCACCCAACAAGAATACAAAATAAAAAAAAAATCGGAATGGATCTATAGCTTTATCTAATATCTAGAACCAGATGGAGGTGCCGGTGGCAGCCGGGTTGGTGTTCGGCGACTGCTAGAATTCGAAACTGAACTTGTATCACCATTTTGAGATGGGTCACTGTATCGTCTACTGTGTCCACCAGATCCAAACCTGGATGATGAGTCGATAAAACCATTTGCAGCAGCATCAAATGCAGATCTCCAATCACTACCAGACGGGGAACCATAACTTGCGCCACTTTCTGCATGATTGACTTGTTATAGTTGTATAGAGGAGTAAACCAAATAATGGGTAAAATAAAGATGGTAGTGCTAATACAAAATGTATGTTCTAGACAACAGTTACAGCCTGCAAAATTTACGCATTCAAAAGATTGCATTCAGGCATATTCCTCAAGGATGACAATAAAATTTACATGCAATCAAATTAAATTTATGAAAGAAAAGTACAAATGTATCCAATAACCCACCTAAGCCTTTCAAATGAAAAGGTTTTAACGTGGCATAAATTTGAACTTGTATAAAAAATATCCATTTCAGGCTTTTAACACCTAGCAAGCGCGAACCTTTATGAAAAGTGACAGCTTGCAATGTCATTATTTTATGTGCACAAACGAAGTTTATGTGCCACCAGACAACGTGAAAGACAATGCAACTATATGGGGAAAACCCTTGTAAATCCACAATATAAATTGCTCTGATTTAATCCAAGAATGCATATCCAGGAAGTGCATGCTTGCAGAAACATTACCTGTTGCGCTACCTTCATCAGACCAACTGGATGCTGCAGCCGCTCTATTGTCATGGACACTAAGCTGCCTAGTTAGCTTTGAAAGAAGGGAGGACTGTTTCTGAATGCGCTCCCGTTTACGCTTTACATTATGGTCCTCTTGGAGCAGCTCTTCAATTTTTGCCGAGCTTTGTGCACTGTCAATGATAAAAATGGAAAAGAGTTCAATAACTTTTCCTTATGAAATTAAAAATACTCCTGCTAAGAATTTGAAGTGTTTGCATAGCATATACATCTCTAAATTACAAGAATCGATCATTATCCAAGATGCCCTATGGGATCTCCAAAATATATCCTAGAAAAGCAATAAAGCATGAACAGAAGTTATTCATGCAGCCCTTAGGTTGCCGGAAGGTCTAAATATATTTGATTCTCGAAGGATGAAATATCCAGAGGCAGCACATCACATAATTATTCTATGAAGATGTGATTCACTAGTTGAGCAGTAGGGCAGAAGGTACAGCTCTAACCTGACAGAACTGTATAACTGGTTAAGCATCTCTTCTTTAGCTTTCTCCACTTGGCAAAGAACAACTGCCTGCTCAGCCAAAACGAATTGATTTTATGGACACTGAAAAGCAACAGATCCAAAGAGAGAGAAATACAGTACTTCGCAAAGTACACTGACCTTAGGGACATTAGCTGCAAGACTGTTAAGAACAGCTTCAACATAACCACGCACTTCTTGGGCCATCCATCTGAGCTCCTCTTCTGGATCCACAGGTTTTCTAGTCATGGTATCCTATAAAAGAGGGTAACACGAACAACTTTTCAGAAATAAGGCGAGCAAATTATAGACAAGCAATTAGATGGGTCACTGATAATAGATTGGAAGAGATGCATAGCTGGTAAAAAAGCCATGTACTACCTCCACTCCAAATATAAAGCATTTTTGCGAAAGTCCTATGTTTCAATGTATAAGATGGAAAAAAATTGGAATCTTAACTATTGAAATTAAAGAAAGGCAAAGGTGAAAATTTTTTGAATCTTAATTACCTGTTTCTCTTGGTGAGTGTGGGTTAGGTAAAAATGCCTTGTATCTGAGACAGAGAATACACGCAACATGTGCCCCCAAGTTCTAGAAATTTCTAATTGACTCTCAATAGACATGTTTGTCATCGCAAGTGTAAAAATTAAAACTTGTTTGAGTTCAGCAAGTGCAAATCTATTGATATGGATAGAAAAGGAAAGGTGCATTATGCTTTAGGAATACTTGAAAAATATTTTTTTTTTTTTAAAACGAACTTCCCATTGGGGAACATCAACTACAGGCATGAAAGTTAATATGTGATTGCCATATTAACCATTGCTATAATAACCAATGTTCTCCCATTTTTATTAATGTTGCTGCACGATCAAAAGAAGCTAATAAAAAGAGGTTGGCAATTTAATTTACCAGGGAACCATCAGAAAGACTGTGTCGCATAGAAAGACCTGATTCACCCATTATTTGACCACCTTTTGTTGGATGTGCAACATTTCCTAGCTTTTTTAGCCACTCAACCTTGTCTCCTACACTCTCAGCCTTTAACAGAACTGTACTTTCAGCTGCAAAATGCGCATAGCAAAACTGTTACACACCAAGCAGGGGCATCTCAGATCCAGTGATGCTCCTGAGAGGATGCATCAGTTGAAAAGAGACGTTTAGCTAGAAGATTACCTTTCATAACAGTCTTATAAGGGACCTTGCTTGTTATCTTGAAAATGAGGTTGGATGCTCTTCCTGAATCAGGTCCATTGGCCTTTTTATCCTTTGAGCTCTTTGATGAAGCTTCATCATCATCAGAAACATCCTCAATGTTGCATTCCTGATTGGGCCAATTAAAATAACTTCAGATTAATATGTTGAAATCTTAAATTATTCTATCTTCCGGTCTTCTGAAACTCAGAAATAAAAACTTTTTTCCCTCCCTTTTTGAGAACAATAGGAGTTATTACGAAGGTTTACACACTGTAAAATAGACATCAGCCAGTTTCAAAAGTAAAGGATTCAAAGGCATTTTACGGGAACGGTGATTATGATGACATTATTATGATCTCTTATGATGGAAAGAAAATTCATTGAAGGGAGAAATGAGATGTTAAAACTATAAAGGTTTTCCTATAGGAAAAAAGGTCAAAATTAATCAATATCTTTGCATAGCAGAAATGGGAGCCCCTGGACTAACAGGTCACCATGCTGCCCCAACCCTCTTTTAAATCCTCATCTGACATACTAAAAGACTTGAATTCAGACATAAAGATAGATGCATTAACCTTGGAAATAGAAAATAGGAGCAGAGAGAAAGGAAGTACATCAACCTTGACAATATCCAAAATTCAAATACATTCCTCATTTCATTTGGTTGTTAAACCGAATTACTTAATCCTAAAGTGTGTCTCACTCATGTTAACGTCCTCACTAGTGTTGCTGCCTTTGTCATTTCATGTAATTGTTGCAGGAATAAGTCCAGCCGAAAGAAGAAAAGCTCAAATTGCTAAAATAAGGAAAACAAACCAGAGCAGGAAAGAGATTAAGTAATGCTCTATTCTTAAGTGAATAAAAGACAGCAGAATATGGTGGGCTTTCTGGACAACCTTAACCAATTAAGAAATGGCATGTAATATTGGGTAGAATTTCACCTTCCACATCATTCTGTTTTTCACTCTCATGGGAAGCACGCCAGAATTCTTTAACTTAATTTTCTCCCATTATTTTGTCACTTCATACAGAATTTTAAAAGGGAAAATTGGTATGCCCTCCCTTTTGTCGTATAACAAGCACCAAAATGCACAGGAACAACTAACAAGTAACATAGAAGCTTTAAAGAATGAAAAATGTGACCAAACATTAGGAAGCTAGGCACATTTATGAAAAAGGAAACCAAAGAAAGATGATTGAGATGTGTAATGAAATGACTTGGAAGAAAATGAACAAGACTAATATTTATTCTACAAAGAATTTCATATGATGAATATGTTTATGGCATACCTCTAATGTAATGACTCCTCGGAAGTGTCTCTCTTCTTGTTTTTTGGTGTAACCAAGCTGCAATATGAGCCAATATTAAATCATGTTGGAGAATGCCTACTTTATTGGGGTTTCTAGCATAATAGATGTTAGAATCCTTTAGATATTTTGGTTTAATGATTATTTAATATGAGGGCCAGCTGTAAAGCATGATTATAGGAATAAATTATGCATTGTTTATTTTTCTGTAATTCATATCCCTAGGATAGTGGGATATCAGCGATATGATTTGTTCTCCCTATCCTATTTATTCTTCCTACAACTGATGAATAAGTGTATGTATTTCTGTGGAATCTTAATATCTACATGGTATCAGAGCGAGCAAGATGATTCGCTTCGGACTCGGCTTCAACGAAGGCCAGGGTGATCGAAATGTGCCAGAGATCGAAACCCTGGCGCTGGCCGCGAAGAACTCGGCAAGTCACCAGCAGGACACGAACCCGATCACCCTTACGATTCATCGCCTGAACGGAGAAAACTATCTCCAGTGGGCGTCGAGTGTGCGACTATACATACTGGGCAAAGGCAAGTATGGCTATCTCACTGGGTCAACAAAAAAACCGGCACCGAACGATGAGAAGTTTGCGAGCTGGGAAGTCGAGAACTCGATGGTTCAAGCATGGCTCATCAACTCCATGACCACCGAGATAAGCTCTCATTTCTCCTTCTTTCAGTCGGCCCAAGAGGTGTGGGAAGCGGCGAGAGATATGTTCGCCTCCCACAAGAACATGGCAGCAATCCTAGAGATAGAAAGCTTCCTCCATGATTGCAAAAAGGGTAATTTGTCTGTTACACAGTATTTCACTAACCTGACTCATCATTGGCAGCAGCTTGATCTGTATGAACCTCTCGACTGGAAAAACTCAGAGGATGCAGCGCTCTACGCCAAAGTCAAGGAAGAGAAAAGGATCTTCAAGTTTCTGCTAGGACTAGATGCCAGCTACGAAGAGGTCAAAGCTAGAATAATGAGCCTAGAAACCCTTCCTCCTCTCAGAGAAGTTTTCTTTACTATTAGGAATGAAGAGAGTAGGAAGAAATTGATCAATACAGTGCCAACCACTGCTGGTGACTCTCAACCAAGTGCGCTGCTGTCTAGAGGGCAGGCCCATAATGACGGCAGAACAAAGAGGAACAAATGGTGTGAGCATTGTCTAAAATCTGGCCATACCAAGGAAGTCTGCTGGAAACTCCACGGCAAACCCAAGAGAGGAAGGCAAGAGAGTCATAGCTACAGCGGAGCTGGCTATAATGGAGCTGCTAGTGACAAGGCTGACAGAGTTGAACCAAGTCTGACCATGGAGGAGGTAGAAACTATCAGGAAACTACTTGAAAAACATGATCCTCAAGGGAAAAATGTTAACGTTGCATCTGCATATGTAGCCCACACAGGTAAAACAATACTTGCCTTAAATACTAGTGTGCATCATCAGGAATTATGGATTGTAGACTCAGGGGCCACTGATCACATGACCGGTAACAGAAACTTACTTACTGATATGATGCCTTGCCACTCAAATATTTTCCTTAAGGTGGCTGATGGCAATTTTGTTAGAGTGGAAGGGATTGGTACTGCCATTATCACTGAATCTTTGGTGCTTTACAATGTGTTTTTTGCTCCTGGACTAAAATGCAGCCTCTTATCTGTGAGAACTATGACTCAAAATCAAAACTGTGATGTGAATTTCTCAGCTGCTCATTGTTTATTTCAGGATCTGGGATTACGGAAGACGATTGGCATCGCTAAGATACTAGAGGGACTTTTCTGTTTGGAGGTTCAGACACCAAGACCAACTCAGAAACAAGAGATTTGTTCTAAAGCTCTCTCTACCAGTGCAGAAAGTAAACTACTGTTATGGCATTATAGATTAGGTCACCCAAGTCTACTTTATATGTCAAAACTGTTTCCAGAAATTATCAATAAAAAGATCTCTTTCTCATGTGATAGCTGCCACATTGCAAAACACACAAAATCCTCATATCCACCCCACTCCCATGTATCTTCAAAACCTTTTAATCTCATACACAGCGACATTTGGGGCCCTTCTCGTATTCCATCCTTATCTCAAGCAAAATGGTTTGTCACCTTTATAGATGACCACACACGCCTAACATGGGTTTTCTTGATGAAAGATAAATCTGACTTGATTCCCACCTTCATCAAATTTCACAAAATGATTACCACCCAATTTCAAACATCTATTCTAACCCTCAGGAGTGACAATGGCAGTGAGTACATGAGCTGCACCTTGCAGAAATACCTTCAAGACCATGGCATTCATCACCAAACTAGTTGTGTAGACACACCCCAGCAAAATGGAATTTCTGAACGCAAAAACAGACACCTATTAGCTGTCACCCGAGCCTTAATGTACACCACACAGGTTCCCAAATATTACTGGGGTGAGGCCCTTCTTACAGCTGTCCATTTGATAAATAGGATGCCATCTAGGCCATTAGGGTTCAAAACTCCTGCGGCCATACTCAAACAAAATTATCCTCACACCCACCTCATCATAGATATACCCTTGAAAGTCTTTGGCTGTGTAGCTTATGTCCATAATAACCAGGGAACCAAACTTGACCCAAGAGCTCATAAATGCTTATTCCTTGGGTATCCTTCCTCCCAAAAGGGATATAAGTGTTATTCCCCAACCCTTAAAAGAATGTTTATCACCATGGATGTCACATTCCTTGAAAATCAGGGGTATTATACCAAATCTCCCATTCAGGGGGAGACAACGGATCAAGAATGGGAGTTCCTAGCCTATGACAACAACCCTGGAAAATTAACCACTGCCTTCCCTGATCCAAATAGAACAATAAATATCCCTTTAGACCTTGAAGACACCTCAACTGCATCTGAAACCTACCCACACACACCTGAAACTACTTACCCAGAACATGAGGTAGACTTGGTAAGGCCAGAAACAGTGGTAGAGGAGACAGATGCTGCTGAAATGACAAACACGCCCAGTGGAAGCACAGATACAGCACCAGAAATGGAGATAAGTGGAAGCCCAGGCAGTGGAGATCCCTCTAGATCTAGGCAAGGTCAAGAGTCAACTATAGTCCCAGAACCTGATGATCTCAGATGGCCAATAGCCTTAAGGAAAGGGGTAAGGCAGTGTACTATGCACCCTATCAGTAATTATGTGACTTATAAAAATCTGTCTACATGCATGAGAAGTTTTGTGAGCAGGATCGAGGATGAAAAAGTTCCCTCAACATTCGAAGAAGCAACACGAGATCCTAGATGGAAAGCCGCCATTGATGAAGAACTAAAGGCTCTTGCTAGGAATCAAACATGGTGCATAATGAGACTACCTACAGGTAAGAAATCGGTCGGATGCAAGTGGGTGTTCTCTATAAAATACAACCCAAATGGGACTATACATAAGTTCAAGGCTCGACTGGTAGCGAAAGGGTATTCTCAAACTCAAGGAATAGACTACCAAGAGACATTTGCTCCCGTGGCTAAGCTAAACACTATTCGAATTTTATTGTCTCTGGCATCTAATCTTGATTGGCCATTACATCAATTAGATGTGAAAAATGCTTTTCTAAATGGGGATCTTGAAGATGAAGTATTCATGAGTATTCCAGAAGGGCTTGCTGAGCATGGAACTCCAGGTATGGCTTGCAAATTGTATAAATCACTCTATGGACTCAAGCAATCACCAAGAGCATGGTTTGGAAAATTTACCCAAGTGGTAAAAGACTCGGGCTACACACAATGTCAAGCTGACCATACACTTTTCGTAAAACACTCAGGAACTAAAGTGTCTATCTTAATCGTGTATGTTGATGACATAGTTGTGACAGGAGATGATAGTGATGAGATAGTCAAACTCAAAAGAGCACTCGCTAATGCCTTTGAAGTAAAGGACCTTGGGAACTTACGGTACTTTCTCGGGATGGAAATTGCAAGATCAAAGAATGGTATCTCAGTTTCTCAGAGAAAGTACACACTAGACCTGTTAAAGGAGACTGGAATGTTAGGGGCAGCGCCATCTCCAATTCCTATGGATCCATCAGTCAAGCTAGAATATAAAGAGGAAGGGATTCCAGTGGATGCAGAAAGGTATAAGAGGCTTGTTGGCAAACTCATCTACCTATCCCACACAAGGCCAGATATAAGCTATGCTGTAGGGGTGGTAAGTCAATTCGCAAACCAACCTCAAGAGGAGCATATGAACGCTATATACACAATTTTGAGCTACTTGAAAATGACGCCTGGAAGAGGAATCTTCTTTTCGAAAGGAGAATCGAGGGAGGTAGTAATCTACACTGATGCTGATCATGCAAGAGACTTGGAAGAAAGAAGGTCAACAGGAGGTTACTTCACTTTTATATGGGGTAACTTGGTCACATGGAGAAGCAAGAAACAGACGGTTGTCTCTAGAAGCAGTGCTGAAGCAGAACTTAGGGCACTGGCTAATGGAGTATGTGAAGGACTATGGATACTTAGAGTTCTATCCGAATTGAAAATCCATGTCGAGACACCCATAAGAATGTGGTGTGACAGCAAGGCAGCTCTACAAATGATTCAAAACCCGGTTCATCATGACAGAACCAAACGTGGACATTGATAGGCACTTCATAAAGGAAAAGGTTGAATCAAACATAATAGATCTCTCCTATGTGTACTCCAGCTCTCAAGTCGCTGATGTTCTCACAAAACCTTTGGACAGACCGAAGTTTGAAGGATTCAGGAGCAAGCTGGGCATGCAGGATATCTACTTGCCAACTTGAGGGGGAGTGTTAGAATCCTTTAGATATTTTGGTTTAATGATTATTTAATATGAGGGCCAGCTGTAAAGCATGATTATAGGAATAAATTATGCACTGTTTATTTTTCTGTAATTCATATCCCTAGGATAGTGGGATATCAGCGATATGATTTGTTCTCCCTATCCTATTTATTCTTCCTACAACTGACGAATAAGTGTATGTATTTCTGTGGAATCTTAATATCTACAATAGATAATTTAGTATTTATTAATTATGTATTCAGTTATTTAATTCAAAATTTGAATTATTGTTACCTAGGATATAGGGATTATTGTTACCTCGGATATAGGGATTATTGTTACCTAGGATATAGGGATTATTGTTACCTAGAATATAGGGATTCTAGTATTCAGTTAGGGTTTCTCCCTTCTATATATGTACAACTCCTTCAATCAATAAATCAGATCAGCATTGCATTATATTATTTCATGGTATCAGAGCCCTGCCCTCATTAGCATTATGTCCTATAAGGACGCTCTCCATGGCCAGTCACGGGCCTTTGCTGTTGACGGTGACAACCCCTCGTCACAGTCCCCTAGCAACGATGCCGATCGATCGAGTGTGGGTCATTCTGGCCAGTCTCAATCGACTCCTTCGGTTGGGACACCGGACCCTCTTTCCCAAGTCCCGATGGTACATCGGTTGACTGAAAACAAT
>JANTPZ010020454.1:0-11504 GCA_025593235.1 Vachellia pachyceras | reverse complement strand
AGAGCAACTTTAGAAGGTCAGAGAAAAGGTCGAGGGAGGATCAAAAGGTGAACATGACGCATGATGGTCACGTGTTGATGCTTACTATGGGGGAAGATAATGGGAATCGAGCTGAGGATACTATGGTAGAGGACAACTGAGAACGAGAGTCACAGGATGCAAAATGGCCTGGACCTGGCTATGAGGCCCAAATACAACCTGCTAGGCAATTTGATCCAGGCAACGCAATGGAAAGGGAACTAGGTGTGGGAAGAAGTGATATTAGGCCGATTATTCATGAGCCAACGATTGGAGGGAGTTTTGTTCCAAAGACTCAAATGTTTTGAGTCTACTGGGCCTACGAGGATCCATCTCCACTATATAGGTTATAATTTATGGATGAAATCTTCTATTGGAACATAAGGGGTGCCTACTGTAAGGGTCTTTTATGAAATCTAAAAATGGTTATCAATAGGCCAAAACCTAGCCTTATATTCATGTATGAGACAAAGTGCCATGAAATTTTGCAATTCATACCTCTGTCCAAGCTAGGCTATGATGAAATAATATGTATACCCAGTGAGGGAAGATTTGGAGGATTAGTTGCAGCCTGGACGTCAGAGGCTATTTCTATTAATATTGTGGAGGAAAACCGTCAATTTTTCCATTGTGAATGTTCCTTGACTGGAGGCCCTAAATTCGTAATCACAGCTATATATGTTATTCCTCACTCCAACTTCCATCAAGCACTCTAGGAAAGGTTGGAGATTAAGGCCAGCAGTATAGTAGCCCCATTGATCGTGTATGGGGATTTCAAGGATATTAGATGTGTAAGCGAACGTGTGGGAGGCTTGGCTGTTTGTGTCTCGCGTATGAGGTTTTTAATGACAAGATCATGTCTTGCAATTTATCAGACTTGGGAGCATCTGGTCTGAAATTTACATGGAAAGGGCCCCAACGAACAGGACACGTAAGGCTTTATGAACGGCTGGACAGGGCATTAATAAAATCTAACCTTCTAAGTCTATTGCTTGATTGCTTCCTTAAGGTGCTTCCCCGTACCCAGTTCTCTGACCATAATCCTCTCATGTTGTCGCTGGGACTGGAGTGCCCGAATATTAATGGTAGACGCCCCTTTCATTTTGAGGCTATGTGGATGACCCATGCAAATTTTAGTGACTTTCTAGTAGAGCAGTGGATGATAATAGTAACCTTGAGGCCAATATGGGCAACCTTAGAATGACAATCTCTATCTAGAATAGGGATGTTTTTGGTTGGTTGAAAAGAGGAAAAGTATTCTTCTAGCTAGACTGAATGGAATTCAAAAATCAAGATCTTACCCATATTCTAACTATCTTTGCCAATTAGAGAAAGAGTTACAGCAACAGTTAGACAATGTGCTAAAATTGGATAACACAAGGGGACATAAAATACAAAGTATTACCATTTGCAAACTAGCAATAGAAGGAGGCGAAATAAGATCAAAGCGCTACGAAACTCAGATGGGACATGGATTGAGGAGGAGAATGAGCTAAGAAGTTTGGTACGATTGTTTCTAGAACCTATTTCAAATTGAAGAGGGTAAGCCTAGTTCTCTTAATACAATTGCAAGTTTTCCTGTCATTGAACAGACTAGGATGGATCAATTGAGCATAATGCCAATTGATGAAATCCAAAGGCAATTTTTTATATGAGGCCATTTAAGGCCCCAGGATGGGATGGCTTCTCCCCTGTTTCTTTTTCAAAGAAACTGGAATATGGTAGGTAAGACTGTATGTCAGTTTGTGAGGGTCGTCTTTGAGGGCTCTATAGGTCTACCAGAGGCAAACAGGACTTTGATAACACTCATTCCCGAAACAGAAAGCCCATAGAGAGTAGAACATTTTCATCCCATTTCCTTGTGTTATATACACTACAAGTGTATTACTAAGATAATTGCTAAATGACTGAGAGGTATAATGAATGATTTAATCTCTCCTTTTCAAGCTGTCTTCATTCTAGGATGCCATATCCAGGAAAATATAATTGTTGGACAAGAACTATTGCATACCATGAATAGAGCCAGAGGAAGAAAAGGTTTCATGGCACTCAATATTGACCTTGAAAAGGTTTTATGCGGATGGTACTAAGAGAGGCAGGAATGGGTGAGGATATCATTAATTTATTATCCAAATGCATCTCATATGCCTCTTATAGTGTCTTGTGCAATAGAGCCAATACTGACTTCTTGCTAAGGAGAGGCCTTCACTAGGGAGATCCAATATCCCCTTTCCTATTTGTGCTTTACATGGATAAACTGTCACACATTATTAATGATGAAGTAGAGGCCAGTGAGTGGAAACCTATTTAAACATCAAGACTAGTCCCTTCAATATCCCACCTTATGTTCACGGACAAACTTCTATTTTTTGGGGAGGCTACGGAGAATCAGGCTTCAAATATGATGGCATGTCTTAAAAAATTATGTCTAGCTTCTGGAGCAAGGGTAAATAAAGAGAAATCTTCAATATTTTTCTCTAGAAGAGTGCCTATTCAGATGAGGAGAAAAATACAGAATATTTCTAGAATGAAAATATCAATGGAGATTGGAATATATTTGGTTTTTCCTTTATCTCGAAAAACAAAACCAATTGAGAACTTCCAGTTTATTATTTATAGAGTTCGATCTAAATTGGCTACATGGAAAGTCAACTATTTATCTACTACAGGAAGAATCACTCTATCTAAGTCTGTCCTTAGTTCATGTCCTCTTTACCCAATGCAAGTGGCTAAAGTGCCTTTGATTATATGCAATGAAATTGAAAAAATCCAGGCAAAATTTTATTTGGGGTTCAAAATATGCCAAAATGTACCATCCAGTTAGTTGGGAAGTTGTTACTCTTCCCAAAATGCATGGGGGCCTTGGGATAAGGAAGTTGCAACCAATGAACAATGCATTTGGAGCTAAATTAGCTTGGAAGCTTCTAGTAGGAACATAAGGTTTATGGTCAGTGGTACTGCAAAATAAATATATACTCCGCAGTAATCAGTATCTTTTTAACTATCAATCAGGAGATTCAAGCTTGTGGAGATTCATCTTTGAACAACACAACTTCATTAAGAATGGCATCAAATGGCAGGTGAGAAGTAGGACTATGGTGAGATTTTTTCTGATGTTTGGCTACTGCCAAGTGTTAGCACAAAAGAACAATGCTCCAGGAACTTATCAGTACACGAGGAAAACTCTCTAGTTGCAGATTGGGTGATAGATGACACATAGGATTTTAACAGACTAAAGGACATGGTGAGTAGTGACATTATTCTCAAGTTAATGAATGCAATCCCCTTAGAGCTGATGCTGGTTAGGATGGTATAATCTGGGGCCACGATCCTATTGGGAATTTTACTGTTAAGAGTGCTTATCTTCACTTGACCACTAGCCCCAGTGATCTGTACAACCCAGTCTACAAGAGAATATGGAAATGGAAAGGAGCAAAGAGAATAAAGGTTTTCTATGGAAAGCTTTTTATAATAGACTTCTGACTAAAGTTTGGAGAAGCAGATGGGAAAATGAGTCACCTTTATGCCATATTGTTACTCTGCAGCTGAGGATATTTTGCATGTTTTGAGGGATTGTTAATATGTGAGGGATTTATGGTCTAAAGCAGTAGATCATAGGTATTTAACATCTTTTTTCTGCTCCCCTGCATGACTAGATTGCTTTGAATTTAAAGAGGAATTTGGGTTGTTATTATACCACCAACTGGAATCTATTTTGGGGGTGACATGCTGGCTATTGTGGGAGTGGAGGAATAAGGAATTGTTCATAACAGATTTTGTTAAACCGCCTGATCCATTCGTTGTTGCCATAGCTTCATGGAAACTATTTGTACAAAGCAATGATATGCTGCAATGTCCTCTGTAGGATATTGTTCTACCATGCTGGAGGCTGCCACAGTAGGGGTGGGTCAAGGTAAATGTGGATGGTGCTATGTCTCTTATCTCCTCTAAGGCGGGATTTGGCGGTATTATTAGAGACCATGTGGGATCCTGGATTGCGGGATTCACTAGATCTTTAGGCTAGTGTAGTTCCCATGAGGCTAAGTAATAGGTGATATATAGGGGCCTTCAGATCACCTTCGACCATGGCTTCAGAAAGTGTATTGTTGAATCTGATGCAAAGATGATAATTGAATTGTTAAACATAGAGGTTCAGCTTGTCAATGCTGGGCTTTTGTTCACGGAGATCATAGAACTAATAGCAAGGGAGTGGTCTATCATGTTTCATCATGTGCTAAGAGACCAAAACATTTTGGCAGATGCTCTGGCCAAGGAAGCCATTTCTAATATACCAGTTTATCACACATGCCTGGTCCACTTACGGGAGCTGCTCTCTAACGATTCTCTGGGATTCAATCCCCTATAATGTTGTGTATTTACTTTGAGTTTAAGCTCTCTCCAATATAAAAAAATCTTTTCAAGAGAGGGCCCCAGTATAAATAGACGGGAAGGAAATGAGCCAGAGGCGTAGCATTGTATTATACTGTTATAGGACCTCCTCTTTTTGATATATTTATATGGGAGATGTATATATATTATCATACATTTAGGTTGTGCATATTCTTTAAATTATTTTTCCCTTTTTGATGATAATGATGTAATGCTACCCATTAAGGGTATTTTGACATTTAGTATTCCCTATAGGGGAAATTTCAATTGCCAATAATATATTTTGTTATTGGATTGACAATAAATCCTCTCTCGATTGATATGGCAGTTTATGAAATCTATATATTTTTAATTAATGTAAATATGGTTTATTTTGAAGATTAAGGAAGCAGAAGTTTCAAGATCACTAAATGCATATTGTATGTATGTATGTATGTATGTATGTATGTATGTATGTATGTATGTATGTATGTATGTATGTATGTATGTATGTATGTATGTATGAGATACAAACTGAGATACATGTGTTCATATAAACAAATTAATTTATTATGTCCTTAAAATTACATCTTAAGTCATAATACCTTCAATTAATGAATACTTGTCAAAACATGACCGATCAACTATAGGTTCCACCCAAGTGGATGCATTTAAGTTATTTTAGTGAGACAAACATGAGTAACAATGCTACTCATAAAGGTTCATTGTTGTTCTAACTTAATTGAAATTATAAAAACGATTTTGGATCTCAAAGCATTTGATGGGGTTAAACATGCTGGATCATATGATGATGGAACCCCATAAAAGATCTAAGAGTTACATATGATGTAATTGGTAAAGGGGTTATCTACCTAAATAATTTGATTTAAGCATCATGCCAAAGTGGACTTAAATTTAAGCAAAATATGGATCTTAACCCACAAATTATTGCATTAAGAATTGTTAATTTAGTGGGAGATTATTCATATACTTTATATATAAATGTAGAACCATGCCACTAGTAATACTATTACGCTATTACTGTAATTGGTCCTTGAGGGACAAACTTTTTTGATTGGTTCAGGTGTTATCCCTGAATAAATTAAACATCATAATAAATATACAATTAATTATTAAATCCTCGAGATCCAGGACACAACAACTGTGAGTGGAATAACAAGCCCACAAACCATTCACAATGCCAATCCGACCTAGGGCACAAAATCCGACAACAATTCGCCACTAGGAGTCACAAAAATCAACAATGATTAAATCTCCCATTAAACATACAGGTTCATATATAATTCTAAAATAAATATGTAATATGTTAGTTATACCAAAAGATAATTTGTTAATAATGGGTTTGATTTCATGATAGAACCGTAAAGATACAAAAATTCAAAGTATGCAAACCCTATAAGTCTGACAATATACATTTCTCCTTAAAATAGTTTAACTATTAAGCCTACAGTGATAGCTACTATAGAATTGTTGGTTCCTTTCCTTCATGCCTCGAACCATTAGGTTCCTCTCCTAATTGATTGAAAAATGAAATTCTACATCCAAAAAGAGTAGCCGATGCCACGAGAGAGGAAGAGGAGAGAACTAAAATGACCTAACTACTGTGCATGACGAGAGGGGTATTTAAACAGTACCCTTCATGTGATGTACTGCAATAAAGCTCCTCTTTTTTTAATATATTTATGTGTGTGTGCGTGCGCGCGCGCAATGGACCATGCCTCTTCCCTCTCTTTTTCTTTATATATATATCAATAGATGCCATGTGCCCTTATATATATATTATTTTTCATTTTTCTTATATAAAATTAATTTTTTTATTATCATTTATAATTTCTTTAATATAAAATTAATATATATCACTAGGGGCCATATGCCTCACATTAAGACAAATTCTTTTTTTACTTAAAAGATTACTTAATATAAGTATTATTTTCAAATAACAATTAAATCCTTTAAATAAATAATTATTTCTCAATGATAATTAAATCTTCTAAATAAAAATTAGAATGTTACATCACAAACATAAGAATAGTTATCGAATATGAAAGAAATGGGCATGTACTAGATAAAACTATTTTTGAGGAACCTATAGCCAATGTACAAAAAGCTCAAAGTATGCTTACGTGAAGCATAAAGAAGACTTTGTTGATGTAGGTTTCTTGATGCTTGTCACTATGGTTCTAGAGCTCCAAAGAGATCTGGAGTTTATGGAATGTTATAAGATGATTGTACATCTCAAGGAAATGCTCTAACAATAGAATAGGCAAGAGAGGTGTGAGACCACCGAAATCTTACAGTCTTGCAAGATGGTTGAAAGTCCATCAATTAGCTCTCATGTGTTAAAGATGAAATGCTACATTGATAACCTTGAGAGGCTTTGATGTCCCTTGAATTAGGAGTTAGCTACAAATTTGATCTTAAACTCACTCTTGAAAAGTTATGACCAATTTGTCATGAACTACAATATGAACAATATGGAAAAATCATTTTATGAACTACATGGGATTTTTAAAACTACTAAGAAAAACATTAAAAAAACCAGTATTGTTTTGATGGTTCATAAATAAAAGGGTAACAAAAAGAAAGACAAGGGGAAGGGTAACGACTCATCTGGTAAGACCAAAGAGTAACTAAGCCTAGGCCCAAGAAGGCAAAACCTTCAACGGAAGGAGTATGCTTCTTCTACAATGAACCCGATCATTGAAAGATAAATTGCAAATTCTACCTTGAAGATATAAAAAAGAACAAGAAGGACAACATGGCTCTCACTTCAAGTATTTATGTTATAAACATTCATCTTTCTACTTCCACTATATGGGTATTAAATACTGTATATGGTCCTTATATCTATACAAATGAGAAAGGTTTGAAGGATAGCAGAAAGATTTAGAAGGATGAAGTCAACCTACGAATACAAAATAAAGCAAGAGTTCTGCTTTAGTTGTAGAAACTTATGAATTAATTTGCTTTTTTTAGTTTTGAATAATTGCTATTATGTTCGTGTTTTGAGTAGTAACATTGTTTCACTTTCTTATTTAGATAAGAAAGGTTTGATTTTCATTATTGGAATGGTAAATGTTCTATTTATCATAATGATGTTTTCTATGCTAATGGTGATATACATCTTTGTCGCTATTTATTAAATTTAGAACATCCTAATAATGAAAATATCTATGACGTAACACCAAAAGGATCAAGTCAAATGATTTGAATCCAACATACATATGGCATTGTCGTCTAGGATATATAAATGAAAAACTCATTTCAAAACTCCATCAAGATGGATTTCTTAACTTATTTGATTTTGAATCATATGATACATGTGAATCTTTCTTATTGGGAAAGATGATAAAGACGCCTGATATTGGGTATAGTGAAATGGCCACCGATTTATTGGCCTCCTGATTGAGCTATATTTCTTTACTACTTTTGCTTAAATTTTCAAAGCATGTAATTCAATTTTTGGCGCATCATAACCCTACTTGAGCTTAAATTGGAAATAAGAGTTGTTGGTTTTGATTAGCTTGATTTTTGGGTGCAATTGCTATGAAATATGATATGTTTACACTTAATTCTAATTATGAACAAGCGATACTTCAAATCATTACTATTTCATTTCAGGAACTCTAGCAAAGAATGGAAAGAAACAGCTATGGAATCTTCCGTCGCGGCCAAAACTCAAGCATGCAAGCAAAGTACTTTCGGGAGAGGTTCGCCGTGGTGAAACCTCAGTTTAGCCGTGACAAAGATCGCAAATCAACAATCTAATCAGGCTCCAAATGGAAAGAATAACTTACCCATGTCATGAACTTGACCCAGAACGGTTATGAAACCCTATTTAGGGTAATTTTCGCACAGAGGGAAGGGGGATGCAGTAGCCACATGCAAGGGTTTCCTCTCATCTCATTTTTCTCTTCTCTTCCACTCACCAACACCCTAGCAACCATTTTTCCTCCCTTCATCCTCTATTTCTTGACCATTATGCATCCATATTCTTCCATCAGGTGTGTTGAGCTGTGCACTATGAGTAGCTAAACCTCTTCCTTCCTCTTGGAGATAGAGAAGGCTTGAGTACAAGAGCTTCACAAGGGGAGTAGTAGTTTCAATCTGTATTTCTGTTATAAATTACTTAGTTGCTGAGTTAGGACTAGTAATTTGTACTTAAATACTTGGTTACGGTCATACCAAACTTAGATTAATTTGTGTATTGATTTGCTTTGTGTTTGACTTGGTAGTGTGAAGTCTCATTACTACCTATTCAAGGAAATCTTTGTTGCTCTCTCTTATCTTCCTAGTTGCGATTTGAGGTGATAATGTTTTGAATTTCACTTAGCAACTTCACTACACACACTAAGTGTTTTTAAAGGGTTTCATGAAATATAGTTCATTGTATGTAATTTCTGATCCAGCGAGTTATTGGGGTTTTTATTATGAAACTTAGTGTAAAACTATTACTCTACCTTATCATTTGCGAACTATGATAGCCTGAACCATTCATAAGGGAAATTCATCATCAAATAGCCTTTGCATTTTATTACTCGCTTTTCATGCATTCCCACAATCAAAAAAATTCAAAAAGAAAGTTTGTTTTACATATCCACTTTTGATTCAATTTCTACAATCAAACACCAGTTTTCCTTCTTTACAGTGAATTTAATCATAAGTTAATTAAACTAGTTGCTTCTGAGGCTCCATAGAGAACGACCTTGGGGTTGCACCCTATAGTGCAATCTTTGGAAATCACAAGTGTTTTGATCCACTTCCAAGGCCTTTAACAATGACAAGTTCATACTTCCAATTGTGGCTGGATCACCTCCTCAATACATGTGTATGTGGACCAATAAATATAGCTTCTAGAGGGGGTTATATGTATTTAGTTACTTTTATGGATGATCTTAGTATATATGGATATGTCTATCTCACGAGACATAATTCTAAATATTTTAAAAAGTTCAAAATATTCCAAAATGAAGTACAAAACCAACTTGGCAAAACAATTAAAGCACTTTGATTTGATCGAAGTGGTGAATATTTGAGTCAAGAATTCATTGACCATCTTCAGAGTTGTGGGATAACATCACAATTAACTCCCCAAGGAATACCACAGTGGAATGTGGTTTATGAACAAAGGAATCAAACACTACTAGATATAGTTCGATCTATGATAAGTCAAATAAATCTTCCATCATCCTTTTAGGATAATGATCTAGAGATAGTTGTATTCACATTAAATTGTGTTCCATCTAAAGAAATTGAAAAGATGTCATATGAGATGTGAACTAATAAAAGGCCTAGTTTATCCTTTTTCTTAAAATTTAGGGATGTGCAGTATATGTTAAGTAACAAGCCTAAGATAAATTAGCGTATAAATCCTTAAAGTTCCTTTTCATGGGATATCCTAAAGAAAGAAAGGCATACTATGTCTACAATCCTACCAACAACAAAATGTTTGTTATTCAAAACGGTATCTTTCTATAAAGAGAATTTATCTCTAAAAGAACCGGTGGAAGTAAGATGCCTCTCGAAAAAGGTTGAGATTCACTAGATAGTATAGAACTACGAATGAAGAACAAAGAAGACTCACAATAAGTTGATGAACCTCCTCCTTTAGTAATACAAGGCCCACGCAGGTCTGATAGGATACAACAACATCAGAGATATGGATTTCTGATTACTGAAAGTTGATATGTGTTGTTGATTGATCAAAATGAGCCAACTACATATCGAGAAACCATAGTGGGACCAAACTCCAAGAAATGACTCAATGCATAAAATCTGAAATGCAATTCATGCACGACAATTAGGTATGGACCTTAATTGATCCACCTGAAGGTATAAAAACCATTGGGTGTAAATGAGCTTTCAAGGAGAAAGCTGACATGGATGGCAATGTAAATGTCTTCAAGACATAACTGGTTAGAAAAAGGATTCACTCAAATTCATAGTGTGTTCTATGATGAAATCTTTTTCCCAGTTGCAATGGCCAAATCAATCAAAATCCTTCTTACTATTACAATATATTATAATTATGGAATATTATAATTTTTTAAACGAGCCTAAAAGCTCACTGGTTGACCCAAGCTTGTTAGTTCAAGAATCATGCTTCAAAATCAAACCCCTTTTAGATCAGACATACCGGACCATGTTTGCTACCATAGTTCATAAAATTCAACTCAAAGTCATTTGAATTTGTTCTTATTTGCCTTGGGTTAGTCCATATTGACATGAGTATGTCGAGGTCAGTTCGTACTTGCTCAAGTTAAGTTTGATAATTTCAAACTTTGTTGAGGGGCAAATATGTGAAGCACACCTAGGTAGAGTTGGTTTTGCACACAAGCAACCTTAGGCTTCAAATTAGAATCCAAGAATGCAAACCATTTTTTGGTACAAAACTACCCTTTAACCCTAGTTAAAATTATTCAACTAACGTACAATGTTGATCAAATGTTAGTATAAGGAGATATTGCACCATTCTTACATTTATAATATCAAATATATTCTTGTTATAATATCAACAACACTTATTATGTTTTAAGTTTAAAGCATACTTTCGGTATGCTACATTTATATCAATTTTCGATTTAGTCCCATAAATTTATAGATTGTATTCTTAATTATTTAATCTTGAGATCGTTAGTATCATTTAAACAAAAATGTTCACTCAACAAATTTAAAAGGAAACTCTACAATTAAATAATGACAAAACTTACATATAATCATTTTTATATTATATAATTGAAATAAAATGGCTAATCAACATGTTTAACATGTATAAATATTATATTAAATGATTAAAATTAAAATAAACTTGTTGACCTATACGTTTATTTTTATTTTAAAATAAAAATAATTATATGTACATTCTGTCGGTATTTAATTATAGAGTCGTTATACATGTGTTAATTTAGCATTTTTTATAAATTTAGAGGATTAACTGAAATTTTATGTAAAGATCAAATGTATAATTTAGAATATTTAATTATATTTTTTATCATCTATAAAAAAATAGGGAAATTTACTGTACAGTCCCACATAAGGGACTTATTTATCAAATGGTCCCAAGTTTTAAAATATTTATCAAATGGTCCCAGAGGTGT
>JANTPZ010020453.1:0-10651 GCA_025593235.1 Vachellia pachyceras | reverse complement strand
CCATATTGGTTACAGCTTGGAGAAATTAGCCAATTTGTATGTTGATTGGATTGTTCGCTTGCATGGTGTACCTACCAATATTGTAATATCTAGTATTGCGATCCCCTAGAGTGATCCAATCAGCCCTGGATTTCTGAAACCATTTTATCTCTTCTAATTTAAGAACCTCCTTTAGCTCATGCTGAACTCTTTTTCCAAATTGCACAAGAAATTAGAGTAAGGATAGGATGAAGAATTTTGAATGCCATTTAAACGACCTAGAATATTTAACTTCCTTTTTTCAACCAAACCAAACACTTCTTTGTTCCAACCTAGAAGTTGCATTTTCAGCTTCTCCATATTATAAGCAAGATCACCATTTTCTTCCCAACTTTCAGCAAGAAAATTCTGAAAATCACCATGGGTCAGCCACATAGCTTCAAAACGGAAGGGACGAACCACAGTCACCCTGATTACCCAATCCCAAGGATAGAATAATAGGATTGTGGTCAAAAAATTTGGTCCGTGGTAGCACCTTGAGGAAGCAATCAGGTAAAGTAGATAAAAGAAGAGAATTGACCAGCGCCCTATCAAGCCTTTCATATAAACGAGAACATCCTACTAGAGAATGACCTCTCCAAGTGTATCTTGGACCAACGGCCCCCAAATCAGATAAATTACACTCCAAAATTCTAGCATTGAAAAAAATTCATACGAGCCAAATTTATCATAGACCCTCCAACACGTTCATTTGAACAACTTATATCATTAAAATCACCTAAAACAATCTAAGGCAAGGAAATATTTGCGGCCATATCCTCAAGCCTTTCCCACAAAATCTATCTAAAATTGGAGTGAGGAATAGCATAAACAGCCGTAATTAAAAAATTTTGAGTACCTGCTAAAGAGCATTCACAGTGAAAGAATTTCATATTTTCCTCAATAATTTTAACAGAAATGTTACCTGACTTCCAAGCAGCAATCAAACCACCAGACCGACCTTAACTAGGAATGCATCTGACTTTATCAAACCCCAATCCATCAAAGATAGGGAGCTAAACAAAATTCCTACGTTTTATCTCAGATAAAAAGATAAGACTGGGTTGAGGTCCCTTAAGAACCAATTTTAAATTCCTCTTGAGACCTTTCCCACAAGCACGTCTAATATTCCAATATAAAACTTTATCCATAAATTAAATGGTAAATAAGAGGGAAAAATACACAAGAAATCAGAATAATTGAGATTCAGGGACAAAAGAACCTCTTGTCGAAGATCATCTATGGCGTCTTGAGAAAATGGCCAAAAGCAAGATAGTACATGTCCTTTTCGCCCATCTCCCTATTAAAATCCAATGTTCCACTTAGATCCGACAGACCTGTAGCAGACGCGTCTATTGCCTCTCCTGGATCCACTAGGCCCGCTGAATCTTGGCCCATCGCGTCGCGCATGTTGGGACATGAATTCCTTTGCAAGCTCTCTATGCCATATCACCTTCCTGTAGCTCCATTAGGCTATTAAATGTGCGGCCCAAAACACCATCAACGCCCCCTCCCGTCAGCTTTCCTCTCTCCTTCGTCATTTTCCTCGGCAATGTTCTTCTCATCAGAAATCACTCCCTTTTCCCCAATAGTTAATAAAAGTACCGTACCTTCTTGTGTCATTGTACGCTTATTCTCTTCTCTCACACACTTCTCTGCTCTTCTAAGCATGCCCCTTTGATTTACCTTTCCTCCTAGCTCTTTCTTTGCCCTCACAAATGTCTTATCCATATAGTGGCGCATCACATCCTTTTCCCTCACTTCCTTTCTTCCTTCCCAACGGCCTTCCTATTGACGCTCCTTGTGCATTCATTATTTCTGCCTCAGAACAATAGCCATCACCTCCTTTGGACCAAGAGGATCATTATGCTCAAAAGATTCAACAAAAGCCACGTCACCTAAAGCGCTGAAGCGCGAACCTATTCTCGTTGGTCCTACCTACTCGTCGGTCCTTTCCTTATTTTTTCCAGTAACGATATTTTTCAACCATTTTCCATTGATCAGTAAAATTCACAGGTTCATTAACCCCTTGACCATGTTGCTTCTGTCCCTCCTACTCCCTAGTTTCCCATTTGCAGCATTATTGGCCCTCTGCAATGGACAAGCTTCGTATCTGTGGCAATACACACCGCATTTTATGTAAAGAAGGTGCAAACCTTCATACTCAATAAAGTGATCATCCCCATCAAGATGAAAACCAGACATGATTTGCTTCCCCAATTCAACTAATACATATATTTTGGCAAAATGACCAGGCAGTTGGCACGAAGTATGCATATCCACTTTCAACGTTTTCCAATCCTATTTCTGATACAGGTCAAAGCTTCATCATAGTATTCCATAGGAATCTTTAGTATCCTAACCCACACTGCCACTTTGTTTATTGAAGCTTTAAGAGACTTGAAGCCAGGCTTCCATGGCTGAACAGTAAGATAGTTATAAAAACTCATCCAAGGACCTCCAGTTAAAGCGTTAATATAATCCTCCCTATTGGATAGCTTAACAACGAAATAACCGTGTCCAATATTGATAACATTAACTATACCTTTTCTAGCTCACATGGTCTGCAACCTGTGTGCCAAAGTTTTATAACCAATCTGCCTACCCAGCAGCTTAACAATCACAGCATTTTTCCAGGCTTTGTATAGCCTCTTCTTCATTCGTTCAGAGAAAGAGAATGTTGGGAAATTCCTAATGGGATCCTCAACAGTTATATAAAACGTCTCCCCATTCTTAGCTCCACTCTGGGACTTGTCAGAAAAGGAATCACCCGATAGCATATCCTCAACTTCATGCTCTTCCATTTCTTCATTCCTGGTAGTCCCTTTAAGTTTCTCTAAGAAGGAAGTACCTCCCTCTTGATAAGTACTGCAAGCTCTACCCAAACAAGGCCATTCTCCATGAAGCTTGTTATCACCAGATAGCTTAGAATCATTCTTAACCTTCTTAGAGCTTGGAAACAGAAGATCTTCTTCCTCCTTTGAAGGAGGCGCAAGCATCGAGTTTTCTCCCGCACTTCACACACCACGTTCTTCCATCATCTGAATACCGTAATTAAACTTTTTATCGCTAATCAAATATGGACACGAGGAAGCCATCTCACAACATTAAGTTGGCCCAAAAAAACAAAATAAGTGCTATGAGCAACTCCAACATCTTTTATGAAGGCCAAGCACAAAAAATTATAAAAAGCCCAACAACTAACTAACTACATTAAAAGAAATAAATGAGAATCACAACTCAAAGAACCGACACAATAAATGGATAGCAACAGTCATGAAGAAGATAACAACCAATAACTATCCAAAGAACCAATACCATGAATGGCAATTTTAATTTATTGACAAGAAAACAATCAAAACCATGTAACACGATTAAGCCATATCAGCAACCTATACAGACCCCTATCACCTAAAACCATCCAGCAGAATGTAGCCACATTAGTAATGCAAGCAGATTCATACGCAATGCAAGACACTGTGTGGAAGAATCAGCATTCAAATCCACGAGATTAATTAGAATGTGTTTATGATTTTTCATTCTTTGAGTTGAAATCTATGATATTCTTAATGGGGGATGAACTTGTATGCATTACTAGAAATTGGTAATTCTTTTTTTTAATAACAAGGAAAGCAAAGCTTGATGGTTTAGCTATTACATGGCAGAAAACCAGGGGTAATAGTCCCCAGACACAAACACAAATCATGATTAAGAGCATCCAAACAAAAATTAGATAGTTCAAGCAACAAGTATCTTGAGGTTGCCCAATGCCCATCTTTTGTAAGAAAATTAGCACAAATAAGTGCGCTTCATTGTGGCAATGTATAATCCCCAAGTCCCAACTCATGAGATGAGCGAGTGTATATCATTGACGACTTAATTAAGTGGATGAAACAAAGCATAGTCAGAAAAGATAAGATGAATACCATCAAGAGAATCTATATAAAGTTTGATCTTAGAAACTCCTTTAACTTGTCATAATGATAGACTAGCTTGTATCAACTCTGCTCCCATAGATGGTGCAAAGCCAATACTCTTTTGGAATCAGCCTTGCCAATTTCTATATTCATCTCGCAAAAAGCCTACACATGCTGCATGGTTATGTTGATTCACAGAGTCATCTACATCAACAAGTATATGTCTAGTTGTTGGTAGGCTCCACTTGCAATTGCTCTATCTGGAACTTGGTATATTGTGTTTTTACAGCGTCCATTTTCTACACCTTCCATTAGTTAGTATTTGCACTTAGTTGCTAGCTCCTTTGGTTGCAGACTTTCTCCATCAAATGCTCCACAACATCTATTTTTCCAGATCGTCAAGCATGCTAGGCCAAAAATCCTCCTCCAAGTCCACCTCAATAATTTCCTTGCTTGTTTCGCTAATCGCTGGTTAGGTTCCAACTAACCCAACCTACAAATCACTAGAAAAGAAAGTAATATATGAAGGGTTAATTAAATGCATCCACATATTTCTAGAAATCTCACAATCTCTCAGAGAATGAATAATAGTTTCCTCACAACCACGCTCATAAGGACACTCAGAGATATTTGAGACATTGTGTTCTGATAAGCCTTATCGTGGGGCTTCCAAATAAAAGCTAAGCTAAATGCAATATATGGCAACCAACCTAGGTCGATCTTTACGCGGAGCCTATATTGAATTACTAAGTAATCTAGTGTGAATAACAAATTAACCAAAAAGTATCAAATGCTTCTTTTTTTATCTAATTAAACTGAAGGAATGAATTTAAATTCTATAAAATGAATGTCTTAGGTGATTGAATCCACTAACCCTCCTCGTCCAATTCAAATATTAAGTTCTTCTTTTAACTAAGCACAGGGACTAGTAAGAACCCTCACTAATCAATATTCATATCCTTTTAATATAATCTAAACCTAGACTCAATTAATCAATTAGGAATATCTTAGTTCATAGCTCATGTTAGATTTATAAAAGATCCTCTTTACCTCTAATTAATTCTTAGAAACCTAACAAATCAATTGATTTCAAGAGAATAAAAGAAAATAATTGAATACTAAGAGTGTTATAGTTCAATCATAATCCAAAGTACCAATCTAACACAAGTATCACAATATAGATTATATCAACCGATAATAATCCTCTTCCATACACATAAATCATAACTTCCAGCAACCTAGAATTATAAGCTACATATATAGAATTAGAAAGTGAAATTAAAATTGAGAGAACTCCCCTAGTTGTTCAAGGATTCCGGTTAGTATCATCATCACCATCGGACAACAAATTTAGGGCCCGTTCGGGATAGTTTTGAGTTTAAAGTTTCAAAATTTTTAAAAACTGAAAATAGTTTTTTGTTTTAGGTTTTTTTGGTTTTCAATTTAAAAAAGGTGTTGTGAATTAAAAATATGCAAGGTAGGTTAAGTCAACTATGCCATGAATTGATTATATTTATATCCATTTTTTAACAAAACACACGATAATTTAGAAAGACACTACCACTCATTTGGCTCAACTACTTTTACAAATCGAAGATAGTAAAGAATAATGTACACGATCAAATTCTAAACTAGATCCCTCACTATCTGTTACCCCGAAATAATGAATTCTATTACTCACTGGAACCTAATAACGTTGTATGCCCCAGCAGTAGCATTCGTGCAGGGAATGAAATCACCACGAACAAATGCGTATGTTGTGACGTAATTACCCTATAGAACATGTTCCATGATGCTTACCCTGTTCGTAAGATCACTTATGAGTGATCGAGAGATTGGGAGAGAAGAAGTTTTCATGTTTAGTTTTCACTTCCTTCTCATAAATGTTGTTGCGGGTGGGCTTGGATTTGTTGCGGGTGCCAGTGGCGGAGGAAGAGTAGGGTTCGAATAAGGTGAAATTAGAGTCGGAGAGGCGGAGCTGGAGCCAAAGTTGGTAGTGGGAGAGGCAAAATTGGGGCGGGGGAAGGTGATGATGGTTGAGTGGGAGAGGTTGAAGAAGGAAGGAGAAATGTCGTCGGGGAGGGTAATAAATTTTTCAAAACTAAAACTAAAATCTTAAAACCTTTTTTTTGTGGTTTTGAAGTTTAGATAAAATCTGTTTTGAAATAGTGTTAAAAACCAACTCAACCCCATTTTAGTCGAACACTTTTTGTTTTCAAAATTGCATTTTAAAATCAAAAACTAAAAACTCAACACCACCCCAAACGGGCCCTTAGTTACTCATGGTTGAAGAACCAAGTCCATTGAAATCTGGAATTTCCATGGCCACGGTGTGGAGTTTCTGCGCTGTGGATGAAGGACGACGGTGTGCTGTGTGGGCGTGAATGGATGAGAGGAATTGAATGGCATCCCAAGGCAGCGGCTGTACGTTGGCGGCTGGAATGGAATTCTGGGGAGCGGCGGCTTGGGTGAGTGAATGGACGACGGCGTGCTTGTTGTCTGGGAGGATGAATAAAGGAATATGTGCAGTGCCTGGTGGATGAATCAGTGGGATTGATGATTGAATGCTCCCAGCGGCGGCACCCAATGAAGCTCTCTTCCTCGATGTGTGAGCACGATGATTGGCGAAAGAGAATTCTCCAGGTGCTGTGGCGGCGTGTAATGGAATCAATGAAGTGGCGGTTGATTCTTTGCTTTCTGGAATGAAAGGGTACAGGCGGCGAGTTTGGGCGAAGGAATCGATTTTTTTTTTGCTGCTGGCTTGGAATGGTTATTCATGGATTATGAGGTTTGGCCGCTAGCTAATGAATGGGTGTCTTGAATGGATTAATGGCATATGAGGTGGCGGCCCAGTGTGAATTAATGGAGATTTGTGTGTATGGGCTGGATTGGACTCATGATGACAAGAGAAAAGGTGGCCAAAAATGAATGAATTGTGTCAAACAAATCTTGATCCCTCTCTAGCATTTTCATTTGAATTACCTTTTGATCCAAATTTCTTTCAAAGGTACCTACAATAAAAATTGGTCTTGAGTAGTATCAAAAGTCCTAAAATCAATCATTTGATAAAATGATTAAAAATCAATCATTTGATTAATCATATTTAATGCATTTGAACTTAATAAAAGTCCAACAATGTGACCAAAATTCCTCCAAAATGATACAAATTCATTTGACAAAATATGATTAATTCATGTTCACTCTAAATGAGTGTGTAGGATGCCCCTCATTGAAAACCTACACATGAAATACTTTGCTCTCTCAGGTATCTTGTATGCCTCTTTAATACTGAAAAACCCATTGCTAGATTTTCGCTAATAGAATATACCCTGAACATTGTCATTAAGAGGTGGAATCATTTTGATATAGGAGAGAACCCAAGAATGGAGAAATACACTCCATTTATTAAAGTCCCAAGCACTTGAAGGAGTCACAAAATCATTAACCATAGACTTCGAATTTAAAAGATGAAGATTTCTGTCCATGTAATCTTGAAGAGGCCTGTCTAAAGGAGTCCATAGTTCATCCCAAACTTTGGTGGTACACCAACTCTAAATTTTACTCCCCACTCCTCTGAAGAAACTTGATCAAACCGACGTTATAGCTTGTCATGCAGCCGATTGGTTTCTTTTCTTGTCACATATGAAATCTTCCTATTGCCACATTTATACTTACACCACAAGCATTAAGCCCAAAGAGATTGAGGCTTAGTAGGCATTCCCACTACAAAAAAAAAAATGCTTCATTTCATTCTTGAGGATTTTCCGGCGGATTTTAATGTACAGGTATAAGGTTCATGAAAATTTATTTTCCTACGGATTTGAAATTCACAAGTAATTACATAGGATTTACTTGCAAAAAAATTCACAGGTAAATCCGTAGGAAAAATTCGCAGAAAAATCTACAGATAAAAATCCGTATCAAAATCCACAAATAATAAATTCGCACGAAGATCCGCAGGAAAATTTGAAAAAAAAAATTAAAAATATCTTTGAATTTAATAAATCCACCTAAAGCTTTTGTTACAAAGAAACATAATATGCATGTGCCCTTATATATATGTATTAATTTGTTAGAGCAATTTGAACAAGTCTCTCAGACTAAGTCCAAGGCGCTGCTTGCTTCATCTGGCAATAACACCCTTGATCTGCTCTGCTGATTGCATCTTGTGAGGCATTTTTTCTAGCAATAACCCCCTTGATCATGTAAGCTTCTCTTATTGTAGATAGACGATGCGCCAGTACTACTCTGCTGGTTGCTTCTTGTGAGACATTTCTTAGAGCAATTTGAACAAGTCTCTCAGACTCCAAGTTCAAGGCATTGCTTGCATCATCTAGCAATAACACCCTGATTTCTTCAATATGGCTCTTGCTATTGCCCTCCTGATAACTGGACCTCACTCTCACCCACCTAGAAGTTGTCAAGAAAAAGTTTAGGAGACCAAAGCCAAAGAAAATTTTCTTTGGTAACGACTTGACAAGCATAAATAACAAGCACATCAAATGTACTAATTATAATGTAGAATTTGGACGTACTGAGATTGGGAAGGTAGCCAAGAAAAAAGAGCATCTTATTCATGCATGAAAAGCTTATCCAGGAAAGCTGAACCAAAAAAAAGTAACTTTGGAAGGGATAAACAAACATCACTCCTAATATGAATGCAAAATTACATTATCACTCAAGCCTAGTTTTTTGTCAAAAATAACATAGTATGGGAGCATGAAGATAATTTTGAGACCTTAGACCAAATAAAAGCATATTGAATATATGAATTGCAACACCAGTAAGCCAACAAAATCAACAAAAGTAGAAAATGAAGTTTCTGAAGCGGGAGGGCCATTATTTTGATTTAAACTTTGGCCAAAGGAGAATATACTCGTGGGGGGTGTCAATGTTGATGTGATGCTGCAGATGAAACGGTGGGTTCTGATGCTTGAGCAAGAAATCCAGAATTCACATAGGCCTCGTCTCCAACATGATCAGACAAAGGCACTTTTGGCATCGATTTAGTTGCACTAGTGACAATGGAGCAAAATATGAAGACATTTAGTCAATGAATGATCTTGATGCTTCAATGGACATAATTTATTCAGTTTATATCATGCAGTACAATAAAAACAAACTAAAGAATTAGACAATTCAGACGTAACAGATCAGATATATTGGTAAAACTACTTTTAATTTACTCACACGCAACAATTCAGTAAAACAAACTAAAGAAAAGGCATGTCCTTGATGAATTTACTCACATCTATATCTCCAATAATAATTAGTAAAACTACTTTTAATTTACCATCTTATAAACAGCAGAATGAATCCAGTAAGTTCGCCATATTATTAAACTGATAAATGTTTCAAGATAAGAAATCAGAACAAAAGGCAGCTACACTCTTGTATAGGTCTTTTACACAGTATCAAGCACCGTATCATCCAGCAACAATAACAACTCCAAGCTACATTATTAAACATTAACCACAATGCTTAGAGGCAATTAAAGCAGAGAAATAGGCTCCGTAAGCCAAATTCCCACAATCAAACTGCTTATCCTTCCTAAAAACTCCCGATTCAAGCAATCAACCTCAACACCCTCAGTTCATCATTAATTCATTATATTCAGAAAGAACAATTCCAGCGCCAAAATCATATTTAAAATCTAAGCAAAGGCAGCCTAATGCTCAGAAAATATGACTTAAACTCTAATCCTATCACTGAACCAAAGCAAAAGGAAAAAAGAGGTATGGTAATACCTTGCAAGAAGCAAAAGTGAGAAAGACCAGCAATACGGCGTAAGAGGGACAGAAGCAACGATTAATCCGACTAAACGCAGGTGAGAGACTGAAGAGGTTCAGAGAACGGCCAGGCGGAACAGACTAGGGGGAGAGAGACGCAAGATGGCCCGCAATGGAGAAGAAAGAGGAGAAGGTCACACGACGCTATGCAACGGTCGTGGGCGGTGGTCGTACAGTGACGGAGGGAGTGAAACAGAATTATAGGCTGGGGATCGCTGGTCACGGAGACGTAGATGGACAAAAGAAAAGAAAGAAGAGATGGAAGCAGGGGACACGGCGATTGAGTCAAAAGGTAATGGCGAAAATAGGGTTGGCGAGATTGAGAGGACAATGGGGGCGAGATACGACGGAGAATGGATGCACGACGGCAAGGCAGGGTATGGAGAGATTCAGAGGAGTTGGCTTTTTTTACTAAGGGCTTGTTCGGTTGGGGGGAAGGGGAACAAAAATAATCTATCCTCTTGTTTGGTTTAAAATTTTAGAGGGGATTCAAAATATGCCCCCTCATTCCCTCCCCTTATTTTGGTTTCCTCCAAATTGGGGTTTTTTGGATGGAAGCCAAAAATTATGACTAATATACCCCCATCAATTTTATTATATCCCCATCCATACCCCTGGTAGGTTAAAACGCATCACTTCTCAACTTTTTCCTCTGCTTTCTAGAAGCAGTTCAGTTAACCAACACTTTCTTCCTCCTCTACTCTTTAAACGTCTTGCCAGTTATAAGTGTTAGTGCAGGATTAGACCAAGAGGGGGGGTGAATTGGTCCCCTTCTTAAAATTAATAAAAGATGAGAATAAAGACACCGAGAGAAGAAAGGGAAGAAGAACAAACAAAGTTATCCTGGTTCGGTCCTTCTGACCTACGTCCAGTCCTCAGAGCACCTCTGAGTTTTGCAATCCACTATTGAAACAATTACAGGCTCAC
>JANTPZ010020452.1:0-10528 GCA_025593235.1 Vachellia pachyceras | reverse complement strand
GGTTCTGGTGCTGGATCAGATCAACGGTGACGATTCCGTCGATAACGGAACAGAGCCTACGGTGTACCCGACCGCGGAGGATTAAAAACCGTAAGCTCCGTCTCTTAAAAAAAAAACGATCAATATTATTATGAATCCCACTGATAGGCTTGTCCCGTAGGGAGGGAACCTGGTGCGTCCTTTTTTACAGGCTCATGTGTGCCCTTAAAAATAATAATAATGTTTGTAATGCAAGTCATCTCATGCTGCGATTTGTGTAAATTAATTATTTATTAATATGCTATTTGATAAAGGCTAGCTTCTGATTAATTAATGAACCATTTAAAAATTAATGAGCACTTGCTATGAATAAGGGCCTAGTGACATGCACTAAGGAAAAATAATATATATATAAATATAGTTTCAAAATTCTTGTCGGCCCTATGATCCAGACTTTGAGTGAAGTCTCCCTCTCCCTACCTTCACTCACAGGTCACAATCAAAGGGAATAGATTAATCAGAGAGGATTAGTTAAGATATATGTGTGTGTCTATGTATAATTGCTATTGAGTCTGATTATCTCAGTGGTTGCATGGTTCAATACATGTTTAACCTTTTTTTCGTAAAACGAGATAATCTCCTTCACGTATTTATCTTAACTTATGTAAAAGTATTTCTCTACTGTCAGTAGCGGAGCCATGACCTTAGAGTAGTGAGTGTAACTTTTTTATTTTCAAGTAAATGACAACAAATTTACTAGTATAGATAATTTGAATGGGTTCAAATCTTAAATATCAATGGGTGCATAATAAAAATCTATTAGTTATTTATATATAACAAAAACAAATTTCAGTGGGGCATTTGCCCACCCTGGTATTAACATGACTTCATCACTGTCTACCGCGTTCCTAAATGAATCCATTAAAGTATGCATCCAGCAGCTTTACTAAAATAAACAGAAAGTAGTTAGGTTATTAACTTAATCTGCAAATGAAAAACACTTTCGAGTTTATTCATAATACTACGAAATACTTGCAAGAGATATCTTTTTTTTTGAAAAGCAGCTTATAACGAATGTAATGAATTTTATTTCGATTTATGTTAACTTGTATATTATATATTATAAATAAATCCAAATAAACTTTGATTAGTAAAAGCTGAACAAAGCTAACCATATGAATAATGAATAAATTATTATTATTATTATTTTGAGTGAAGAATAAATTATTATTATTTATTAGTAGGGACCGTGACTGAGCAATCACCATTCCAAAAATTTATGCAAAGTATTATTTGATAAACATGGGATTCTGCCACTATTTTCCCTTCATTAAACGCAAAGAATGGAGACTAGTTGTCCATTCAATATTGACCGGTTCAAAGGCATTTTTCTTTTAAAAAAAAATCAGCGGTTTAATATACTCTTCCTTGGGAAAATCCAACAAATATCGTAGAAATATCTGAACAATAGTTGAGTGATCGCAATTTACACATATCCCGAAATAGTACAGAAATAGATGGTAAGAAAAAATGTGTAGAATATCAAAATTAAATTCTAAGTAAAAGAAATAATATCTAATATGTCAAAGGACTAATTAATGATAAGTGAAAGTAATACTTTGACAATAGCTTATCAGATATTATCTCAATCACTTGGGACTAATTGTGCTTCTCCTTAAAAATTATTATTGGTTGCAAAACAAACTTGGCAACCAACCCACCCACGCATCTAACTTGAGACCAAACCCGATTCGGAAAAATGGACCCGATGATGAGAACCCAGACAAGATCGGTTCAATGCAACTACCAGGTTAGACTGGACATCGAACTAACTTATCAAGCCACTTAGCCTCATCGACTTGAACCTGGAGGTCACAAGTCGCGACCTCACTTATCCAAGTCGCAACCTTATCCCCATGATCTCCATACTTGTACTCTCGCTACATATGAAGTCGTGACCTAGGCATTCTAAATTGTGATCTGAGACTTTTTCCCCAAGTTTTTTACCTTCATCCAATAGATTTATTTAAGAAAAAAGAGACATTCACCAGTCTAGTAACCTGATGGACCAGTCCAGTCAGGTTTTGGCTCTGGCTAGACCGGGTTGGACTGGTCCTTATACCACATAGGCCAACCCAATCCTTTTTTAGACTGGACTTAGGCTGAACACAACCCAGTTCAACCTATTTTTTGTACGGCCCTAATTATGATGGGAGAGCTTAAATCTCTATTTCTTCCAAAAATATCATTAATAGGAATTTCAACCGGATGATCGATGAATCTCGATCGATTAGATTTAATTTCTTTAACTTGATTGTTTAAAAGATATTTTAATGACTACAGAAACTAAATAAAGATGATACCATGGTTGTTTGTTTTTCTTTTTTAAAAACCCAATTTTTTAATTTAAAAATCATCGGTTAAAAAATTTAAATCTGAACAATTAAAAATGTACTTGGTGGTTGTAGATCTCCCCAGGGTGAAGAAACATACATCACCCTGATGAGCATGGAAACTGGTCATCCCTCTTGGGCATTCCTATCAGACTGTGTCTCATTCTTAAATATATCAACTGTAATGTAAAGTGACTAGTCATTCTCTTCACCTTTGGGTCTATTTCTTGGCTTCTTTGCCAATTAATCCAAATTCTTGTGGAGCAGATACATCAGTGAAATTAAAATATCATATTATTGCGTGGACAAAAAATAGGAAAACTTCTTATTAAATTCAATCTAATTCACAAATTCGAATTCATGCCTATACTTCTATAAAATCTCTAATGTGGCCCGACCTTACTAGGGATTTTTAAATATTGTTAAAAGGGCAATAATACCCTTTTATCATTAAGCACAAAAATTGAAAGTATATGTGCGTCAATTTTTTAATTTCAAGTTTCAAAGAATTATCAGGTTAATGCCAAAATATATACCTCTTTGAATCATTTGGATCTCAATTTTTAAGTTTTGAGTTGACTATCAACAATATTAAGGGTATATTATTATTTTTATTATTATAAGAATAATAATTTCTCTTTTAACCATAACTTTTGAATTGCTATTTTGTTCTAAACTTTTGCAAAAAAATTCATACAAAATATTTATACAAAAAAATTGTTTTGAATGAAAATTTATGAATTGTGTTTTGAATTTTTTGCTATTTTGTTTTAAATTTTGTACTGTTCTATTCAATTTTTATTTATTTTTTATTTTAATATACAAGTGACCAACAAACCATTTGAACATACTAGTAATTATTATAATAAAGAAGAATTATCTTTCCTAGCACTTCCAAAGAAAATTCAAAAAAATAAGGGGAATGCATGAAGCAAGGAGGAAATGTCTTGTCTACAGGATAGTGGAGAAAAAAAGTGTTAGGCTAGAAAAGAGATAAAAGAATAGGGTATATTAGTAAAATTATAAAATTCAAACTACCAAATAAAACTTCTAGCCCTTATTAGAAATTTAATAATAATATGAGTTTAAATTAGAATTTATATGCTTCGGCTGAATTTATTTAGGATTATCCCAAAATTACTCTTCGTAAATATGAAAATTTTTATTTCATTGCCTAACAATTAACATCAAGAATAGAACAACGCATTGAAAATAAATTAAGAGCTTGTTTGGTTTCTCTTGTCAGAATCTAGGTTTGGTTTTAAAACCTAAGTTTTACTTTAAAATTTATGTTTTGTTCAAGTTCTCACATTTCTCAAAAAATTATTTTGAATATAAAACCTCGGTTTTAAATTTAGATTTTGAAAAAGTTATTTTCTCATCAAATCAAACATTCTCTTCTAATAAATTTTTTCTTTTCTACTTTTTCTTTCTTTTTTTTCATCTTTCGTATTTACTTTTTGCCTCGGAATCCGTAAAAGTCAAAACTTCCCAAACACAATGTGTGTGTTTGGAAAATCCGTTGGGAGGAAGGAGTTACGATTTCCAAGGTAATTTTATGGATTTTCAGATGATTTTACAGATTTTGAAATGAGGTTTTATGGATTTCGAGATGATTTTTACATATTTGGAAATAGTTTTATTTTGACTTATGTGCACTGTTGGGGAAAATGAGTTCCCAAACAAGCACAATCACATTTTCAAAACCTAGATTTTATCTCGAATCCGTAAAAGCTATTCTCCAAAATTTAAGTTTTGCCTAGTAAAAGTTATAGGTTTCTAAACGAAGCATGAAAGCAACAACACACACTACCTAAACTTCGAACCGATGCAATGGATACTGCTGATAAAAACTGAAATCACAAAAATAGATATGTTTTAATTTCCACACGCTAGCTCAAATCATGTGCCACCGTTTGTATATAATTCTGAACTATTAATCATCATGTTGCCGAATCTAGAGGAACAGTTTCCCCAACGCAAATGAGAGCAAGACGAAGAAGAAAGCGCCAGCAATAGCAGGAGGAGGACCTGCAGAAATGGGCGGAGGAGGAGGAGTTTGGGCGTTAGAGGACGGAGACGAAGCATAATGCGCCGCCGGCGGTGGAGGCGGAGGGGACGGTGACAGCTAACTTCTGACCGAGCTGGCAGTGGTTGGTGAAAGAGCAGATGAAGTAGTGGGTGCCGGTTTGATTGAGGGTGACGCTGGCCGGGCTGTTGGTGAGGGTCTCGCCTATCTGATTATTCGTACTGCAAGAATCGAACGATTCTTTCGGAACTGTGACCACGTCATCTTGCCCCGAAGCGAAGTTGAACGCTACACAAAAAAAAAAGGGAAGAATACGATGAGAGGGTGTGTGTGTGTAAGATTAAAGAGGAATATGATGAGAGAAAGAGTGTGTGTGTACGTACTGAGAACATCGTTGAGGTGGAAGGTGTTGGAAGAAGCCCAAGTGGTGTAGAGCTGGGGATTAGAAGAGGGGACAATCCAACCGGAGTTATCTCCGACGATATGCACAGTGCCGGCGGCTGCAGCGCAATGCAGAAGCAGAGAAGGCAGAAAAAATAATGCAGCAGAAGCAACAGCGACACAGTAATCACAGGATTTGGCCATGGCTATGGGGAACAATAATTAAACTGGGATTATCAATGATGTTTGTGTGTTTGTGTGTGGAATGAATGGGGGTGATCGAAGAATCTGTGTGTGTGTGTGTGTATGTATATAAAAGTGGTTCTGCTCATTGAGCGTGAACGTTTGGATTATTTTTTTTTTTGGGTGCATGACAGCAAGCCGAAACTTAAGCTTTAGATTACAAAAACATTAAAAGGCATAGTGGAGTATTGTCGTCAATGAAAAGATTATCAAAGAAATACACATCCCTATAAATAAGTACAACATTAGACAATAGCTTTAATCTAAAGTCTTGACAGTGGACATTCTTTGCTAACAAATCTGCACATTCAAGTGCTTTGTGATAAGTGTTGTGTATTACAAAGATCCAATTCTCATAAATAAGATGGTGTGTAGCATCAATCTCAGCTCCGTAAGGGTGGTCGAAGCTATTATCACGCATGAGAGTATTGACTGCTTCGATAAAATTGGAATGGACTTGATATACAGGATATTGAGGGTCCTATAAAGCTCAATACTTAACTTAATGGCTATAATCTCTACCATAGTCATAGGGAGTATTCCAAGGTTATTTTGGAAACTCATGATCCAATTGTCTTTATCATCCCGTATCACCCCTTTGCACGTAGCTTGATTATGCTGTCGGACCGAGGCATCCCCATCAAGTTTGAATCTATCAACAGGAAGTAGGCATCCGTTTTCATCTCAATCCTTGTCCAAATGAAATAGGTGATGTCTAAGCTTTCCATTTACCGCAGATTCCTCAATTTGGTATAAACATTGATGAAATAACTCCTTGGTAGTAATGACTGCACCTTCAAACACTTGTTTGCATCTCCTCGTCCACAACAACCAGCATACATAGCCAAACAGCATGGTCCAATGCCAATGCTTATAACGATTCTTCCCAACCTTATGGTGCGTATTCCATTTTATTCATCCCTACAAATCATAAGAGAAGAAAGCGGATATCTTGTTCGGTGAAATAAACATTTCCCACAATTGTTTAGCTCTCCTGCAATCTCTCAGAGTGTGTAAAGCATTTTCCTCCCTAGTACACCCTAATTAGCTATGCCTCTCTTAGCCCTTAGGAAGTTGGTCATTAGTCTACCATGGATTATTCAACATGGAGTAAAGGAAGGAGGAGAGAAAAGTCAAGTCAACTGGTCGGTCGTCCTTTTCCATTCTCATACGTTGAGGAGACAAAAAATCTGCCATTTTTTTGCCGCAAAAACATGCCCCTTTTAATTGCTCTCTAGTCTATGCTTTCCCATTCCTTCCACCCTAATACAAAGTCCCCACACACACACATACAAGCCCAAGATGACAGTTATATCAAACAGCCCTTACTTATACTGTTAACTTTAATCCTTAATATAAAAGTTGTTTAACTTTTTTAAATTAATATTTATTATTTTTCTCTAAAATAATTTAACATACTTATAAATAATATATAATTTAATTATATAAATAAATATTTTAGAATATATGTTATACTTAAGTAATTTATTTAATTTTTTTTATTATCCAAAAAAATCAATCTGCTGTTATAGAAGGACTGCAAGTAGTATTATTTATTAGCTAGAGCTAATGATACACATTGGATATTACGAAAAATGGGATATATGAGACAATTTTGAATAGGGGTAAAGTTGATTTTCTAAATTTAAGACATATTTAATTAATTAGGTATAATTCTTTACCCAATGAATTAGTTGCAAGTAATTTATGTTTTAAAGTTTAAACGGTGGAGGGCCAATTTACAGACTATATATTAAATTACTTTTAATACTTGATCAATTGTACACAAGGACAAAATTTAGGGAAAAAATTTAAATGTTGTAAATATTACTCACCAAACTAACGTCTATCTTGGACTAGGACAAGCTGTGAGAAATAAAAAAGATTTATGGACAAGAGGAACATGTCTCCACTCAAAAATGATTGTTCATAGGTAATTCGCATGCAGATCCTGATCGATAATAATATATTCCCACTGGTTGATAATGTGCCCGTTTAGGAAAGCGGTAGAGAAGTACTTTTACATAAATCTTGATAAATATGTGAATGAAATTATCTCGTTTTACGGAAAAATACCGTTAAATATGTGTTTGACTTTTACAATCGCTCGGTCAAACAAGCACTTTCCTGGGCACAGATCTTCAAAGTTCCTTGGCATAGATCTTCAAAGGTAGGGATGGAAGTTGGCTAAAAAGAATGTGGATGAAATTTACAGTACTTTCCGAAACTTCTAGTATTAAAAGTTAAAGAGTACATTTTTTTTTCAGATGAAATAAAAATGACTCATCATGAATTTAATTGCTCAATAAATGGAAAAATAAAAAAGAAAAAATTAACTGCTATAGATATTAATATAATCAAACTAGACTTATATTTTTTTTCCAAAAAAAAAAAAGCTTAGAGAAAAGTCTTTAATTTATGCTGGAGATTCATAATTTTTAGTTGTACATTATTATGGCAAAATATGCATGGAATTCAACATGTATCCCTCAATTTTCTGGTACATCCAATCAATTTCTTATCACGTTGAAAATAGATAGGCTTAATCTATGCATCAATATACATAGTATGCATGATGAATGACCTATATAATTTATATGAGTCCATAGTGTTATGATGAATGATGTGAATTACATATCAAATTTTATGTAGAAGAGGCCATAATATATAATTTCCACATATATTGACCAAAGGGTTGGACTTTATTAATGGGGTGGGGTCCTCATTACCAATCTTTGTCAAATCACATTATGAGTGTTGACGAAATGGTGTACATGGGACCAATGAGAAAGGTCAATATTGCTTCACTTGTGTTTTGTTTTAATTTGAACACAAAGCCAAGCCCTGTCGGTCACAACGTGCTGGGATTGTGGAAAAAAAATCCTTCAGCTCTTTAAAAAATTTTCCCAAAAGTCAGAGATAGACTTGGTTCCCAACCCAAGTGGCACGCTCCCCCATTCTGATCTCACCACGAGCCATCCTCTGAACTTCCATTTTCCCAAGTTGTTTCATTTTCTTTCTTGTTACTTTACGCGGACGTAAAGTTGGTAAACTTCTATGCAAGATCATTTGTGTATTGATTCTTCATGTTCATTTTTTTTTTCTATTTTTTGGGTTACATGCATATACCCTTCCAGTGAAGACAATTTTTTTTTGTCAAAGCAAGGAAGCAATTCTATTTAAAGTACTAATGTAGACATTTTTCTACGCGGAATTTAAACTTTGATTCATTATATTGTTAGATATTAACCCCTTTTACTATAATCACCTTAGTTGATTATTGAAGGTAATATTGTTTGATGTATTATTCAAAATAGATTTATGTTGCTGGATTATGCTTGATCCACAGGGTGGATCAGACCCAAGTCCATTAAGATTGAGTTTAAATGTAATATAGTATGGGAAATTGATTATGATATGACCATTTAATAAGGGTGGAACGGAGGTTAAGTATGGTGGAAAGGGTTAGTCTCATGTAATGTGACGAATCAATGCTTGAATTTCTGTTACGAGAAGTGCTCACATTTAGTGTCCGGTAATGTTTCAAACAAGATTGACTTTGATAAGATGATTATGAGTTTAGGGAAAAAAGGATGGGATCATGCTAAATGCAAATAACAGATTGTATGGGGGATTAATTATGATATATTCATTTAATTCAAATGCTAGGAACTGTATACAAGGCAAGCATGCTTAGTTTTGTGAATACAATGTGTGGTTACATCCTCTTCTCCACACTCTACATTTTGGAGTTCTTTCCTCTCCTCCTTGTGTGCATTTGCTGTGAGACAAAACTGAGTTTAAGAACGTAACTTGGCTTCGTGTGTGTGTGTAATGTGAAGACTATCTTATTTCATGTATATCCAGAAACCTTAAATTCATTACATACCTTGAATCTTTGTTGCAGTAGCACGATGTTTTAAGAAGAAAAGATCATAGAGTGCGTGGGCTCCACTTATTATGTGAGGTCCACACACCACATGTTTATTTCTCTCCTTGTAGCATCATGTCATTGTTTATTAATAGTTGCTATGCATAGCTTGATAATTCTACCGCAAATTCAAACATATTCCTTTGCATGTAACAAGTTTAATTCCTCTAGATTGAATCTGGATGCTATTTTTGAGAAAGCTAGTATTTGACAAGAATCACAGATTAAATGCTACACTGCTCAAATGTGAAGGGGGAAAATGAAACAACAAAGATCGGATCATCAACTATAACGAAGATCAGAAGAATGAATGACTAGTATGTTAAGTGTTCATTGCTGTGACATGAGGGTTAATTGAAAAGAATAAGGTTGATTACACAACAGTTAAAGCTTGGTCCTGCCTTCAATCTCTGACCCGTAATAGTATGATGATTATAACGCCAAAAGAAGAAAGGCAACAACACTTGTGATACCCAACATGTATGAACATCCACTTCCCTGCAAAAGGCAAAAAAAGAGAAAAATACATGTCACAAACATGAACCAGCAGAGATAAAAACATATGTACCCATTAAAGATCTATCTTAAAAGCAGCAAACTTTTGACTGTTTCTATGCTAATTATCTCAGATGACACCCAATCATGAAGTTCCTATAGTGAAACATTCACCATATCGGTTTATTAAGCCTCCCCTGAAGTTGAGTAAATTAGGCATAAAGGGAAAAACAGAGTTGTTACATATATTGCCTCATAATACTAAGAAAGGTGTTACAGAGTACTTATGCATGTGGATTGTGATGCTGATATAACAAAAACATGGTACTTTTCAAGAAAGATAAGAGCTGCGTTTGGTTTTCCGTTGGGAATGCCGTTTTAGCTCCCAAAATCCATTCTCACGCAAGCCGAGACAAAATTCCTCTCACATAAAGTACCTCGGAATCTGTGTCCGTTTTCCCAACGGATTTTCAAACGAAGCCAAGAGTTATTGATGTCTTTTCATACCTTGAAGGAAAGAAAAGAAGAGGTGGCTGAAGAAGCCTTAAGGCCGGTGAAGCCAATGTCGTAGGCAATACTTCCATCAGCCTTAAACAATCCGAAGTTTCTCTCAGAGGTTGGACCAGGTTTCAAGTTCTCATTAAATAAAGCAAACACATAAGCCCTTGCCCTGATCTTGGGCCTGTAAGGTGTCCCCTTCTTCTTCAGAAGCCTCTTCCTCAAACGAGAATTATAAGTCCTTGCGTTCTCCACGGTGGCCCCGGCCTCATTCTCGTCGCCACGAGAAGCCCAACCGGTCTCGGAAACAATAACCTCCATTTTCTCAAAACCGGCCTTCTCCAAAGCAGCATAAGCTGCATCTACCATAGCCTCAAACATATTATCGTAATGCAATTCTGTCTTTGCATCATAAATCCCATGGCTTTTCTTGAATAGAGCATAGTTAAGGTCAATATGTTCAGGATCATTCTTATAAGCAAGAAAAGGGTAAGCATTTATGAAGAAAGGAGAGCCAATCTGTGAGAAGAATTGCAAGAGAGGCTTCATGAAAGGAACAATGTCTTCTCTGAAAGTGCA
>JANTPZ010020447.1:0-11604 GCA_025593235.1 Vachellia pachyceras | reverse complement strand
GGAAGAAGGAACAGCAGAGGAAAATGACTAGTGGGTTTTCTGGGATTTTTGACACAATTGGTCGGTGGAAGAAGTAGAACTTTATCATATTTGAATAATCTCTTGTTCTGCTGTATTAATATTGTAGCTATCAAACTTCAATGTAAGCATCAAGAGTGTCTTAAGGTTCGATTACTTTGTGATTCTAATAGGGTTCCGTTTCCATCTTCTCCATGATCTGATTCTGATCCTTTCTTTCGTTCTATTCCAAAGAAAGAATGGAATAAAATTATTCACAGGCCTTTACTGACATCAACATTTGCATATGCTCACTGTCTCCTAATGTGCTGAATAAAAGTACAGCTGAGAGGTTTACAAATAGAACATCTTAAATCAATTTATCTTTTTAATTTATAATTTTTTCTGGATAATCCATCTACTTCTATATATTAAACTTAAAATACCTTCTATTGATGTGATAACAGTTTTTTATTGAATATCTTGGGGGAACTAACAGTGTAACACAATACCTTTCAAGTAATCAATTAAACTAAATTTTTTAATATTTATAAATTGGTTATCCGAAAAGTTGGTGAAAAGTGCTAATTTAAAAATCTTATGGGCTAGAAATACCTAAATTAAACCAATGGTATTTTTTTTGAATATAAATCCTTACAAACGACTACTAATAAGTAATATAGTTCTTAAAATAAGTTCAACTGACTTTTTTTTTTAAAGTGGTTAATGAAACCAAATAAACAACTTTAAATTATATATATTCTAAAGCACTCATGTGTATTATCATATTATATTATATTTTATAGGTAAAACATTTTATTTTGGAAAAATGAGAAATATATTAATTCATTTAATTTTCTTAATCTCTAAAAAAAATTAATGAAACTTGTATTAAGGAGGGTTGTATATAACTATATGCATGTTTGCGTAAATTGAGATATCTTACATACTTAAATCGTAAATTGTAAATCACGTTGAAAAAGTAACTTCCACCACTAATTCAAACATGTATTACATGCATGTCAGTTAGAAATAGGATGGCAGCCTATTTCTTTGGAGCAACTTGATGGGACTCAAATATGTTCTCTGTTTTTTTTTTTATTGCCAAAGACTCAAATATGTTCTCACTCATTCTTTCCAACGTGGGAGTCACTGTGGCTATCAAGTGGGAGACAATCTCCATTATCTCCTTAGTCATCCTGGTGTGTGGATGACGTTAACAAGGGAACTTAACGGGCCGGACCGGGCAGGGAGTTGAAAGCCCAAGTTTGATTCGACTCCGGGTCCCAATTGGGCCCTCATACTAATTCTCTCACAAAAGAGAGAGAAAATTTTTTTTTCCGCGCCAATCTCCGTAACTTTACTCCCAGTAATTCAGACCTGATCTACGTTGCACACCTAAAAAATGGTGGGTGAGTCTTCCAACTGTGGCTACTGCATATACAAGGGCTTAAACTTGAGATCTTGCTTAAGCTGGAACAAGCCGCTTACCACTTGATCTAACCGACCGTTGGTAGGTTGAATCCATTTTTATTAGTAAATTAAAGTGCTTGTTTGGAAAAGTTTATTTACTCTCCAGAAGCATGTTCAACAGTGTTTTTCCATAAAATGAGATAATCTCTTCGACATATTTACCCCGACTTGTGTAAAAGTACTTCTCTACTGCGTTCCCAAACGGACACAATAATTTTTTCCCTACGAAATAAAAATGAGAATAAATCAAACAACAATGAAGGCCGATTTATTTAACGATTTAAATTTCAATAATCAGGCATTCATTGAATCTGCTCATCCGATGCCGATGTCTTATTCATTTATTTACAAAGTGGCCCCTCACAATCAGAGTGAATATGTCACAAATATATATATATATATATATATAGCATTCATTCCATTAATTACTGACAAAATTCTATTAGAAAATCTCACATCATATTATTTTTGAAACATACGGATGCAAATCTCACACCTGCAACGATATTACGTCAAAAAGAAGGTTCGAATTTTAAAAAATCCAAAGACGGATCACATCATTTTTTTAAAAAATTAGTTTTTTTATTTCTTTGAAATAATCCAGTGAGTGCCATAGAAAAAGGAATGATCAGAAAAACTGAAGAAGATGAAACAGGGGATTGGAGAAAGCAACGGTCGACGTCGAACTCTGTTGACGTAAATCACCAAGACCGAAGGAAGCAACGTCCAACACTAAAACAATGAGTTTTGAAGTTTGATGTTTGAATGAAGCAAGCACGACATGGAAGATGGAACAATAAGGAAGTTTTGATTCTTATGGAGGGGGAGTGGGAGGAAGAAGAATAAGTGAAGAACAGAAAGGGTAAGAAAGGAGGGAGCCAGAACAGCCAAGGGAGCTAGTTTTTGGACACAGGAAATTAAAAAAATAATAATAAAAAAAGCATCCAAACGACGTCCTTTTGTGTTGGAGGTTTTATTTATTTATTTTAAAAAAAGCAGCACAGTCAACCCACAAGCCAACTGGGTTACCCGAGTCGGTAAGGGTTTTTCTTGAGTTGGACAGGCGTGTAGGTTACTGGGTTTCAAGTTGACTCGGGTTTTTATTCCATGTTTTCACCGTTCTATTCTTGTCATTAACTGAGGTTCAAAGTTTTAAAAAATCAAGTCACATCATTAGTGTGGGAACTCAAACGAGAAGGATGGGGGAGCACATCAGCTACGCGGCATTGTCCGCCCGAGTGCAAGAATCTAATCTCGCCCAAGCTTTACTAAGCAACCTGTGACGAAAGCCTAAAACGGAAGCCGTTTCGACAAGGTTGTGGGGAGGAATTCCACCCATGATTTTATAGCAATGGACACATGGGAGCATATCCCGCATGTAGGGGACCCGATTCCTCATGGCAAGCTCCACGCGGCATAAAGTTAGAAAAGTTTATGAATTTAGCAAAATATATTGATCTGTTACCATTTCTAGTAAGAATAATTAATAGCTGATGATGATTCATAACAAGATGGATCAGATGGAGTATATATATACACAGACGTGTGGCGAATTTACCTCGTTTGCAAGCTGAGGAGTCTGTGAACAAAATTTGCAACTGTAAGGTTTGACCACTTGATAATCTTGAATATATAAAAATATATCCATGAAACTTATTTTCTGCATGATACTATACAACACATTATTACTTGAAAACTAACACAAATGATGAAAAGATACTTTCTTGGTGGATAAGCCATATATTGCCTAGCTAGCAGCTTCCTTTCGAACACATGCATGATTCATTCACTGTATACGTACGTGTTTATCCTTATCCAAAGATATATAAACACACATGTACAGTACAAAAGATTCCAGCTTTTTTCTTTTTCCTGAACTTACTTGCAGAAGAACCCCATATATATATTTGTCTGAAAAATTTGTAATCAGGTCCCAAATAATAGAATTAATGAATAAAAGGTCCTAAAGATTCATAAAATTACCATAAAATCCCAGGAGTAGCTGTTCAGGTTGTCATTAATAACCTTACCAGCCTTCATTAACAACCTTAGCAGCTACTCCTGGGATCTTATAGTAATTTTGTTAATCTTTGAGACTTTTTGTTCATTAATTCTATTATTTGGGACTTAAATATAAATTTCCCTATTTATCCTGTCATTTATGTTTCAAAAACCATAGAGCTTATTTTGATTGCATTGTATGTTCATATTTTTGTCCCAACAAGAAATCTCATAGAGTCACAAATCCTTGGCCCAACAAACGGCAGCTCGTGCGTAGTATATGTTAGCACAAGTAATCAAACATTACAACATGTGTTTGGGCCTAAAAACAAAAAGAAAAACAATTAATTGCTCTCTTATTAAATTGCGCCAATGGGTTTGGGTCTACTTAACGGAAGGGAACACGTGTTAACAATGTAACGAATCAAGATCTAAATTTCTATATGAATATATTTAGTATGCCCAACTGACAATACCTTAAATAAAATTGTTTCAATTACGAGAATATATATGCTTTAACAAAAGAAAATACATATGTTTAGCAGAAAAATATGTAGATAGAGATTGGTAAAGATTCAAATATCATATATTTAAATCCCACTATACGTATCAACAATGTAATGATGACCTTCTTGGTGGATGAATTATAAGTATATTCCTTAATAAATACTCTTTTAGCTTGAAGTGTGAAGACATACTTGGCTTTTGTGAACTCTAGAACAGGAATGACCTTAACTTTGTGATAGATAAGGATGACATACCTTTACAGCTACACTTGATATATAAAAAGAGTGTGAGGATGTGCTTGTTCACATGTATATTAAAATATTGTGAGTCTTTAATTAAACTAATTCTCGCATCTTTGATTCAGCAGACATAAGCAAAAATTAGAATATTATTATTACATGGACAAATAATTTTCGGATAATTAACTGCTAGCTAGCAGAATATCGGAACCATTTATTCATAGCAGTGTAAAACGGTTAATTGTGCTGAGGTCAAAGTCTCGTTTATGGAGGTAACATGATATTGGACTTGTTTGGAACAACATTTCTAAAAACTAAACGCACGTTCAACAGTATTTTTTCGTAAAATGAGATAATATATTCCACATATTTTCAAACAGGCACATTGTATATTTACTGTTGGAATTAAAAACCATAGTTACATTTTGATGAGGTAAGCCATGAATGGCGCGCCTGTGATTCAATACATGTTTTTCACTTTCCTCTTGTCCTCGTTAAACCTCTCAAGTTCTTAATACGAGTCACATTAACTTTTTCGGAGATTGAAAAAATGAATATATTCTTTAATTACAACGTCTATTTTTAAATACTCATTGTCTATCATTAAATTATATATCAATTTTTAAAGTCAATCAAATTAGTTTAAAAAATGATAAATATATCAATTTATTTAGCTTTATTAATTTTCTAAAAAAAAGTCGGTTGGATCTTACATGGCCAAAGGAAGTATTTCATTTGATCCTTTTTATAAGAAACAATTAACCAAATCATAAAAATGAACTAACAGTTAAAATTAGTTAAAAGCAATGAATGTATAAGAGATATAACTTTTTTAAGTATACCCTTATTTATGAAGATGATGAGTGAGAGAAAGAATGAGTGGGCAAAGATGAGATATATATCCAATTAATTGATGGAGGTAATTAAAAATGGAAAAATGTATTAAATTCTAAGATAAAAAATTGTTGTTTATATATTGTAAACATTATTTTGTTGCTTGAAAACATTATTTAAAAGAACATCATCTAGGTTCAGTTTAATGTCCGATAATTACTGCAATTAATTTATAATGTACATTATTTATAATGTTCAAAGAGAGACCAGTTCACACAGAACACAAGCCTTATTGCATTTATATATATACACAGAGAGAGAGAGAGAGAGAGAGAGAGAGAGAGAGAGAGAGAGAGAGGCTATTAAACTCTCAGAAATGAACCAGTCTACTACAGAAGAAAGCTCAAAAACCAGAGAGAGATGGAAGATTTGAGGGTAAACCCAGAAGAAGAAGAAGAAGAAGCGAAGAAGGGGGATCAAAGCAGTGACATGAATTTTACCAAAAAAAAAAAAAGCAGTGACATGAAGAAATATGCAGAAACAGCGGTGAAGGAGAAAGTTGGAGGGAAGTCATCGCCGCCACCAAAGTCAATATGGGATTGTGGTAGTCCATTGTATGATTCCTATGAACTGGTTTCGGTGACTCATGTTATTGAGAGGCATTGGATGATATTCCCATTCCAAGCTGCAGCAGCTTCATCCAAGAACTCCTCGTCATCTCATCATGAAACATTAACGGTGCGCAAATCGTCGTCATCGAAAAAGAACACAGTGATGAACAGGATCATGACGATGAAGACGCCGACGAGGAGGAGCATGATCGCTAACGATGGTGAAGCAAGCAGAAACAAGAACAAGGAGAAGACCACAAGTGGGTTTACTAGGTTGTTTTGTTGTTTCAGTAGGAATTAGAACATACAGCTCGTATCCATCTCAAACTAATTGCTGTCGTTTTCGTTTCACATATGTTCTCATCTTGGCCTGTATCTTCTTCCTTGGTTAATTCCATTGCACGGCTTAATTCGAAGCTTTAATCCCAATGGTGATATAGTTTTTCTTTCCATAGTACTCAGGTAAATGAATCCCTCTTTTTTTTTTTAACCACTGTTTTCCAATATCCAGCAATTTTTTAATAATATTATCATATGTCCGAATAAATGACTAATCTTTTTCAGGATTTACGATTACCCCATCCAACACATGTGCCTCCTCTTGGATTCTAACTTGAAATTCAAAGAGATATAACAGGGCATTACACCCTAGAACAACTTTCGATCTTTCAAATAAATAATGTAGCTATGTGTGCATAACAGTATAAGGAACTACTAATCGAAAAAGCTTGGGTTTAGGCATATACGGTTAACTAATTAACATCAAATGTATGACAAAGTCTAATCAATGAAAATAATTCAGATTGAATAAATGTTAATTGGCAGCCACACACATACATATATATGTTTAGGACAAACCAAACCACACAGGGATAGTTGACCTTGTTTGTCATATAGCCAATAACTAGATTCTCGGACTCTAATTTACGAAAATAAGTTACGCTCGTTATAATTTATGACTTGCATGCATGCATGCATAGATACATATATATCCATCCATTCATGTAAAACTGATATGTTGATTAAATTAATGAGATGCGTATAATTAATCTATTGGATCTTGTTTATTAAATAATTACGACATATACTGAATTTTATATGATATGATTACTGATGTTGATATGTAACAAAGTAGTGGGTGTGGGGACCCCACCTGGACCACATCTGAGGATTAATTTAAGATTAGAAATGGGTTTGGTGGCCGTCGTCGTCTTTGCCAAATCATTTTTGTGTATGTTCAATATTTTGTATCCATTTGACTAATTTCTCCCAGAATAAATAGCTCGTAATAATCTTTTTCCAGAAGAAATGAAACAAAAAGCATTGATACTTTTGCGTACAGGCCAAAGCAAAAGCCAAAAAATATTTTACACATGCCGTTTTATTATATAAGCTGGACGATCTGAGACTTCTAATTGGGAAATTAAGTGTATTTTATAATGCCATCACTGCAACTAAATCATTCAAGTTCAAATCTTTCTTGCTTACCTTGCATTTTGATTTGGAGAAAAATAAGGAGCAAATTACTCAGATCCCAATGACTGAATTTAATCTAAATAGTTTCACAACAACTAAGAAGCATGCAAGCTAAGGGCAAGTTCCATTGCATGAAATATCAACAAATCCATAATGCTTAAAAGACTTTTTTATGGTGATTTATTTTGTTAAGTACATGAATCTTCATGCTGAAAATAATCTAGTATGAGATACTTTCATGTAATAAATATAAACACATCTTCTAACGATAATTCAAATATCGATACACTATATTGTGATAAATTGATCTCTTTCGTTTTTGAAAGTAAGTTTGCTATCACAATAGTGGGCTAGTGCCATCTAATAGATAAGAGAGGGTGCAAGGCCCAATTGGGTTTGAAGTGAGGCCCAGCCCAAAACAAAAAGTATTAAACAAGGCCTCAATTCTTCCTCTAATGATTTTTTCAAATCATAAATATCCTTTTGTTGGAAGTAATACTGTTCGAGACAAAGTCAGAAACTAATTATAAAATCTGAAAAACAGAAGACCTCATGCATTTCCCCTTTTTAAATCAATTATTCTTTTTTTCTTTCTCTTTTAAGTTTGGTAATAAAATTCAATTATCAATTGTTGCGTTCAATTTACCGAGTTAGTGACAGCTTGACGCTTTCCAACTTTTATGTCATGTTTGGTATGATGGAATTGGGCACATGGAAATGGAAATGGAGCCCAATTCCATCATACATGCATGTTTGGTAGGTTGGAAATGGAATTCAATTCCATTTCCATATCCACCAAAACTCACTTTTTTAATTCCATCTCTCAACCTCAGTTTTGCAATTCCAGCTCCATGGAATCCATTTTTTCCATTTTTGCCCTTCACATCCGTTCGATGTCTTCGACCATCATGTGACCTGCGAGCGATGATGGCACCTTCGGCGATGGCTTCATCTACCCACGGTGACGGCTTCATCTTCGAGCACGATGGGTTCGACCGTTCGATATACCTTCGACGACACATTCGTCTTCGAGCACGGCACCTTCATCTTCGACCATGAAGGCTTCATCTTTGTAGTACTGGTAAAACGGGTTAGGCCCGCCAGCTAGCTCGCCAGCCCGCCACCCTCAACTCGCGGGTTAGGCGGGCTGAGCCCGCGGGTTGGCGGGCCAGCCCGCCTAACCCGTTTTTATTTTTTTTTGAAAAAAATCTATATTTTATGTATTTTTTTCCAAATGAAAAAGTAATATTATACTCTATTTTTAAGAAATTATTGAACACTTATTCATAGAATTTGAAAGAGAATATCACAAATATGTAATCTTATAAAAAAATTGGGTAAAAAAAGGAAAAAGAATTTATTTTTTATTTTTTATAAAAAATAAAAGGTTGGCGGGTTGCGGGTTGGGAAATCCCAACCCGCCACTTGGCGGGCTGCTGGCGGGCTGGCCCGCATTCCCAGTACTACGTCTTTGGCCACGATGAAGACGGCGACGGCGACTTCAGCGACGAAGACGAAGACGTTTTTGTATTTTTTTTTACTTTTTAAATATAAAAGGACATTTTAATCTTTTTATGTAAAAATAAGATTCCATTTCCATGACATACCAAACGTACTTGTAAAGCTCATATCCATTTTCATATCCACCTCCGTTTTCATATCCATATCCATTTCCATCAAAATCAATTTCAGTGTACCAAACGAGGCATTACAGTTTCAAAACTTGTAATGTTTCTGCAAAATATAAGCTAACTTGGTCAAATTATTTATAAACAAAAGGGGATGGCGAACTCTTCATTGAATTCCTTTGCCTTTTTTTTTTTTAAAAAGAAGGACAGGAATCGTTTTATATATGCTTCAGCTTATCATGCCTTTAACGTTGTAAACAAATACGAAGGTGATTTTTTCCCAGAAAAATACTCAGGAGATCTTCACATAGAAAAATTTGATCCATTTATATATACCCTTTGTTGCAAAAATGAAAGATCTAAATACGCTTTATCAACAATGATAATTGCTTTTTTTGGGGCCAGCAACAATAATTGACTGTACGTTTATTGATCTATATATATATACAGAGCTTGGCAAAGCTTTTACATTCTCCAAAAGCACATTCAATTTTTGTAAATCGAGATAATCTCATTTACATGTTTACCTCAACTTGTGTAAAAATATTTCTCTACCGCTTTCCTAAACGGGTAAAATGTAAAGTATATAACAACCACTTGTCATTTGTTGACCACCATACCATTTTGGTCACTGTCATACTCGTAAATCAGTTGTATGCGGAAGGTTAATTTAGACCCAAATACTTCTCTAATTTTGTTTATTAATCACTTTCAAAAAATTCAACATTTTTTCAATTCTAGTTAAATTCATTAATTTTGCCTTCAAATTCAACATTTATTCAATTTTATCTTTATTTAATCACAATATACCTCATGAACATATATAGTCAACAAAAATATTAATAATATGACTTATATATATAACCAAAAAATTCCTTCACTCTTTATCCTATAAATATGAATAGATGAGTATAAGTCACTTTGAAGGTTGTGAGAGTGATTTTTAAATATACATAGAAAAATTTTAATAAGAAAAATTTAGGAAACATTACCAATTTAAGACATATTTAATAACTTAATGTTCAATTTTTAGCATGTGGGAATGAGTTACGAATGACTTATAATATAGATCACCGTCACTTTTTTGTTAAGAGTTGATAAAATTGTTTACTTTATCTATTTTATTGGGCACATTGTGATACCTTATTGAAATTTAATTTAAGTAAATTTAAAATCACATTATGTGTATGTGTGTCACAATCACATGTTATTTAGTGTCTCTATTTTTTAAAGAACATGTTTAGTATTACTCTCTAATATAAATTTTAGTTAATTAAATTAAGAGTTGACCAAATCTTTATATATATATATATGACATCCAATTTCCAGGCCACAGAAGGTTCTAATGCCAATGACTTGGCATCATGTTTGACTGGTTTAACAAATTAGACCAAAAGATTAATCAATTGGTCGTGATCATAATTTGGATTAACTTTAAACGTTGATTGAGTAAACTATATATATATATATATAGGTCAGGTGGATCAGTAATTATTTTTTGAAAAAGATGGTCATTTCAGTAGTAAATCAACAAAAGACTACTACTAGAAAAATGTCATTTAGCGACGGAAAAATCCATCACTAAATGGCTATTTTCCTTCAGAAAATTTTCATTTAGCGGCGAAAAATAGCCATTTAGCGACGGAAAATCGCATTTTTCTATACTGATGTGTTGTTTTGAAAATTTAATAACCTATTATTTGTATGAAATTATTTAATTAGATGACATCTGGTTCAATTGCAATTATATTATTGAACTGCTTTTAATTTAAGTATTTAACCCTTGATTTCTTTAAAGAAAGTAAAGGAAGTGCATGAAGCACTATAATATTCAAAACGATTACAACAACTTATCCAATTGTTAAAATAGCAGTCTTGTTTATTTGGGAAAAAGTTATATACAGGTTTGGATTTTGAATTATATAACAAAATCAACAACTTGTGGTTATTTTTCCTTTTTTTTTTGAAAAACACATCAAGCAATGAGAAGTCAAGCAAAATTTAAGAAACGCGTTTTATTTAATTCTGTTGAAGAAGATTTTTCTCAACAGGAAAAAATCATTGAATCCAGAAATGTATTTAAACTTTCACATGGGAGACAACTAATAGTTAATACGTTGACAAATTGGTGAAACATAATAACTCATCTCTTGTGTTTTATTGGTGAAGCAACGTATTATTAATTAAAAGTCAAGGGCCATTTGAATGTATAAATTCAAATGTTCAAGAATGTCTCGCAGGAGTTTGAAGGTTAAACTACTTAAAAAAAGTCGACGGATGATTTAAAGTTCAGAGAAAATACTTGTCAACCTTAAAATTAAAGTCAACGATAAGCTATTTTTTAAGAAAATGCTACACAAAAGTCCCATATAATAAATCTAAAATACTGATAAGTCATGGGAATTCAATTTTTACAAGGCTGATTTATAGAGATGCAAGTTTGAATATAAACAGAAATTGCTAATTTTTAACTTATGAACGGTTAATTTTGATTTGAAAACTTGTAAGTTCGCCAGCTTACTCGTAAATATTAAATTTTGTACATGTTTATATCAAATTGAATAGTTGAATCAAACAAAAAAAATCAATCAAATGTAACCATCCTCGTAATAAATTAGCTTTAATAAATGATGTGATAAGAGTTTTATCTTAATTTATGTGAAAGTACATCTTTTAAAAGCATCAACACTAGAAATTCTGGCAACTAATTAAGCACAACCTTTTCTGGCAGCTAATTAAGCACAACCATTAAAGTTGCTTTGTCGGCTAGACCCGAATCAGTAAAAGATTTATGTTTGAGAATTCCGTTGAGAGAAAGGAGTTTATGAATTTTTAGAT
>JANTPZ010020444.1:0-16442 GCA_025593235.1 Vachellia pachyceras | reverse complement strand
AAGTCTTACTCGAACTCAAGCTCCTGAACCTGCTAGTAAGCCTTCCAAGGACTTAACTTAGTTATGAAAACTAAGAAAGTCTAGAGAGAGAAACTAGAGAGAGATGGAGAACTTGGGAGAATGCTTTGTATTGCAAGAATGCTTGGTTTGCTTGTTGGTTACAAATGGCACCCTTAAGGGGTATTTATACTACTCCACCTCCTCAATGGACGGTGGAGATCGATTCGATCCTACGGCTTACATCAAAGCTTCCAGAATTCTCTCATAAAATATCTAGATATTTATGCTAGAATTTACACATGTGAAAAGTGTGTGGAGAATTCTAGAATACCCTAATATTTACAAGGGAAATCTAGAGAAGTCCAGGACTCTCTAGATTTAGACCGTGACACGGGGCATTGGTTTTCAAATGGACGAGAATTTTCAATTTTTTAAATTTTTCTCTTATTTTTTTAAAAAAATTTGGATCTGAGCAGTCGTGGACGCTGTAAATAGAAACAGTTGTTCTATACTGAAATGGAATTTCCGATTCCCTCAAAAGCTACAAAACACCGCGACGTGCTATAGGGAGTAGGGGAAATCATTTGACTCACCCGTGTATCTGCTTCGACGTTCCCACCTCTCTTTAAAAAAAGGAAAATAAATTTCACACCTTCTCTCTCCTCCACCGCCCTCCCTTTACTGTTTGCTCTGCAAAGCTACTCACATGTTTGCTCCTTTCCGCACACCTCTCTCCTCTGAGATACCCTTTTCGGCCGCCTTCATTCTTTTGTTTGATTCTTCAGATACTGAATTCATAGAATTATTAAAAAAAATTTAAAATGGTATGATTCCCAATTTATTTTACTGCAAATTGTTTATTCTGTCTGTAGAGAGAGAGAGAGAGTCTTAAATTCCCACCTTTCTTAATGCGCATTTTTAAAAAAAAGTTTTCTTCTTCCCAGCTCTACTCTAGAGCAGTTTCTGCTCCTGGGTTCTTTATTTCACCGTTGGGAATTGAAATATGATACCTTTTGAAGATATCTAGTCCCTCAAACTGGTTTTGATTTGGTTTGTGCTTCTAAAGTTTTCTCCCTTTAGCCTTTAGTTTAAACCTTGTCTGTAAAATGAATAACCTGGGAAAGGGGTTTGTATTTTCTGTACTTGAAATCGAAGGAGGATCTCATTGTTGCCACTAGCTGATTTCTTGGAGAAATTGTGATATTATTTCTGTATATTTCTTTTCTTTTTTGTTTCTTTATGCGTTTACTTTTGCATCTTTTGATTCTGTGACTTGGTTCTTACACAAGTGTTATGCATATCACAGCCTCTGGATAAAAGGAAAAGGTTGCTTGAGCAAGTGACTGCGTTTGGATTGCGGTAGGCGTGTATATATTATTGCGTAGTTCCTGCAACTTTAATTCAGCTGTGTGTAGAGATGGAATCTTGGAGTTATCCCTCGGAAGAGAAAGGCCATTTGATTTCTGATGAGATGGATTTTTCGCTCGAAGCTTTTATGAGGGGCAAAAAAGGCAAAGATTCCTGCAATAACTTGGAGAGAGATGAATTTGGTTCTAGCGGTGGGGAAGCTAAAAGCATGGAAGCTTTTGATCTGGGATTTCATGACTTGTTTCAAAATGAGCTAGATAGATATCATAGTAAAAGAGTGACTTCCTCTCCCAATGTTATTGTCAAGAATTCATCTTTTGCAGAACAAGAATCTCAGCCAATGTTTTTAGGTTCTCTAAATGAATCTAAAAGTCCTAATTCATCACTGATTGATTTGAAGCTAGGGAGAATGGCAGATTGTAAAGGTGCAAGTAATGATAAAATTGCAAGGAGAGCTCGGTCTTCTGGCTCACCATCTCAGACGCCTTTTTGTCAAGTTTATGGTTGTAACATGAATCTTAGCTCCTCAAAGGAGTACCACAAAAGGCATAGGGTTTGTGATGTGCACTCCAAGACAGCCAAAGTTATTGTCAATGGCATGGAGCAGAGGTTTTGTCAGCAGTGTAGCAGGTTAGCAGTATTTCCTTACAATAAGATGGTCATCTGATCGCCAAAGTTTGTGATTGTGTTGTGTCAAATAAAGATTCTTCCTGATAATACCCGGCAAGAGCGAGAACCTTAAAATCTCTTGGTACTTGTGATAATTATTTGCTAATTTTTTCATACGGCATGCAATAAAGAAAAAAGAACACGGGCAGTTTGACAACCAAACTGCGTAGGACGTCACTTGAATTTTGGCTCATTCTACTCATCATATGAATCTTACATTTAATTGCTCAATAAGAAATCCCGCCCCCCCCCCCGGACCAGAAACCCATGTGTTCTAACTTCTCATTTTTTTCACCTAGCATGGGGGTGAAGCTGAAAATGAATGAACTTGAAGTCGGCATATGCAAAAGATTGCATACAATTCTTCTTGGTTGTATTTGTACAATATTTAATAATTTTCTTTTTGTTTCCCTTGTAAATTTATTTTTTAAGTTTGGCAGTACCTATTTAGTTATACTGTTATTAATCTCATCTGACCATCTAATAAATTTTAGGGTGACTTATCTTCCTTACTTTCAAGGATATATGTTAGACCACACTTCTAGAATGTTACTTGTGGATTAAAATGAAATGTTTTATTTTTATCATTGAAATAGGTTCCATTTGCTAGCTGAGTTTGATGAGGGCAAGCGCAGTTGTCGCAGACGTCTAGCTGGACACAATCAACGCAGAAGGAAGCCTCCGTTTGATTACTTATCTGGTAAACCCTACCAGATGCTCCAGTTACATCAAGGTAAGAAATTACTTTACTGCTGAAATGCTCATAAAACGGAAAAGGCAGATAGATGCATGGACACATGCTCTCACTGTCCTTCCTTATCTTTGATTGGCAAATTCAGTTGCAGATAATAAATAAATGAGATCCTTAACTTTTACAGAAGTCATACTTCACCTCAACAATTAGGTGTGCGTGGAAGAAACTGTCTTGTGGGCTTCAAATAACATTCAATAGAATGAATGCAATCTAACAAAAAAATTGGAAAGTGATATGTTTTTGGAATTTAAAGCATGAATCTAAGAAATTCAACTACCAAGAATCTTTTTGTAGTAGTTGAAACAATTAGGTGTATTAACTAAGAAAATTGTATATTATTTTGTATAAAACAAAGATTTACTTTAACAGGTGCACAATATCTGTGCATAGATGCATTTGGTAGCCAAGTAGCTTGAGATTTTATTTGAAGATACTTGTACAAGTAATATATTAAATTATAGTTGAATATTTCCTTTTATTTTTAATGCGTCTTTTCCACATGATTGGTAATTTTTTTGATCATATGGTATAAGGTTTTGTAGCAGAAATCTCTTCCCCTGAGCCTCATGAGATGAAGAAAAACCACTGTTGGGATCTTGTATTTGTTGTTTTCTTAAAGGACACATTACGTTTTTAAATCTATGCAGAGGTTTTGATAGCCTCATCAAATGTCATTTGCAATTTTATTATTAAGATTTGTCTGAAGATGCCATAACTTTTCCTATAAATGTTCTATCAATCATGAGAATGAATTCATCTTTTATAGTAAGCCAGACAAAGACTGCACTGCATCCTGTCATGAGACATTTATCTTATTATAGTTCATATAAATACGAATAAGCTATTACTTAAGTATTGGGTATATTGATCAGGACAAACTTTTTTTTACTGAGAAATTTGGTCAACACAATTATTGTCTGCAAAATGGGGCTTTTCAAAATAAAATAAAATAAAAAGTCCTAGGTTTCTAAACAGTTTGGATCACTGAAGGTTGAGGCACCTATATATAGGTCCTGCAAAACTCTCTATGGTTGTGGTCCCAATGGATGATATGTTATGTAATGTATTAATTAAATACTTGTCAGTTATCTTTTATTGGTAGAAATTGTAAGGTATTTTATATTCACAGATGCTTAGCGAAGCACACAAAAGTTTACTCTTGTTTGTTTATCATGGTATTATATGATAGGGGCTTCTATGTTTTTGCGTATTCAAATTCATTTTGAAGACTTGAATTATTAACTTCAAGAAAACTTCACCATTGGAATTATCTTGCATTCTGATGTTGCTTCAGAACTAACATAGAAAATAGAAAAGGCATTTATAGTTCCATCCACCAAAAGAATAACCTATGTTTACCCATTGCAGTTACTATGCAATAAAGTTTAACAAATTAAATTCCAGTGTAGCTTTAAAAATTCATTTACAGCACAGCTCAGATTCTTGAGACTAAAAGTAAGTCTCTGGTCTTTGTTTTCCTGTTGGAATTAAGTGTTCATGTCTGTTATGACTTTACGCTCTGGGGTTACGAACTGTTGCTTTTTATATTCAATAGATGAATTAAATAAAGAGTGAAATTGTTATATAAAGTAATGAAATGAATCTCTTTACCTTACCCTGATGGGATGAAGAAAAATAGTCTTGGGATCTTGTGTTTGTTGTTTAACGAAACAATATATCTTGTTTTTATCTTGTCACTACAAGAGCATATGTGCATAGGTGTCAATAGCCTCCTCCAATCTCATATAATTTTATTATTGAGATTTGTTTGAAGATGTTAAATTTTCGTATAAATGTTCTATCAATCATGAGAATGAATTCATCTAAGGGGGAAAAAAGTGAAATATATTTTCGTTTCCCTTTTTTGAGTAAAAGGAAATATATTTTCTTGATAATAAGGGTGACCGAGATTGTATTCTGTCATGAGACATTGTCTCTTACTATATTTTACTTATAAATACGAATGATTTATACCGAAGTTTTGAGAAAAGTGACCAGGCCTAATCTTTGCATGGAAAAATTTGGTCAACCCAATCATTTTCTGTAAAATGGGGCTTTTCAAAATAGAATAATAAAATCTCCAAGGTTTCTAAACAGTTTGGACCACTGAAGGCTAAGGCACCTAGGTCTTGTAAATTATGTTATAACTCACTCTCTATAGTTGTGGTCCCAAAGAATGATATGTGATGCATTAATAATATAATTCAGGTTGTTTTACTGGTAGAAATTGTCAGGTACTTTACAATTTATATCATAGAGGCTTGGCAAAGACAAGAGTTTACTCTTGCTTGTGTATCATTGTAGTATAGGGACTTATATGTTTTTCTTATTCAAATTCAGTCAGTGGACTGATTAATTTAAAAAAAAAAAAAACCTTCGCCATTGGAACTATCTTACATTGTGAGGCTCCTTAAGAACTAGCGCAGAAGTTAGAAAAGGCATTTACAGCTACTTCCACCACAAGAATAATCTATGTTTTCCCTTTACAAGTTACCATAAAATAAAGTTTAAATTTCTTTATCACTGAAAAAATCAATATTGGAGCTCTAGAAATTCATTGAAAGCACAGGTCAGATTCTTGAGCCTAAAAACAGTTTTGTGGTCTTTGTTTTCCTGTTGGAATCAAGTGTTCAAGGCCGTTGCTAACATTATTATTCTGCTCTCTCAATATGTTATAACTTCACTTTCTTAGGTTTAAGAGCTATTGCTGTTTATATTCAATCGCCAAATTAAACAGGGTGATGAAAGAAAATGTAATTTTGAGGATGAAAATGACCGTCTTTGCAGTTTATTCTTCTTTTTATAATACTCTCTAGAGTACACGTTCAAGGGATCACCACTGAGATCAAATATAACAGTAACAAAATGTGTATTAAGAAGATACAACATCAAGCTTTAGCGGTTGGTTACATGGATCAATAATATCATTGTGCTTGGTCAACAACCAAATCTTTGAAGAAATTGTTGGCCAATAGATCCTGCTGCTGAGTGTTCTCTTTGGCCTTTCTCTACTCATTGTCAAATGACTCCATACTAGTTGAACCAGCCTTATCACTGGTGCATCCAAAGGTTTTATTTGAACATGCATTAAGAAGATAGAAAAGAAAAGTACATTTTCAGCTTCGTAACCAAATAGGAAAAATAAATATTCATAAGCAAATGCTGTGCCTTGATTTTATTGTTCTCTCACACTGAATGAGTTCTCAGGGACCAAATATCTTGAGGCTTCATTTCAGAGGAGACCACAGTTTGCCTCACAAGACATGATCAGTTGTGGCATTTTGTATGAACAAACCAATCTCAGTGTCACATCCAAGCAGGAGGAGTTGTCAACCTCCTCATGTGCGAGCCATGCTCTCTCTCTTCTGTCAGTTCAGTCGCAGAATCCGCCATGCCACCCAGCAGGAAACCTGGGACCCCATGATCGTCACCCCATCTGTGTGAACCACAGCGATGAAAAAGTTTCCAAAATGCATTTGGGCATAATAGACCCTATGGACAAGTATGAGCAAAATGAGTCATCATCACAACATGGATTAAGCTCGATGAAAGCTATCAAGAATAGATCCATATTGCTTTCTAATGCTGATTGTGTTCGTAATCTTCAGGTTTACCAAACATCAGAATTATTGAATTCCAAACACTGTGTTTCACCACCTGAGGATGAAGCCACTGTTGATCTATTGCAATTGTCTTCACATCTTCAAAGGGTGGAGCATCAGAGGAATTCATTTCTTCAGTGAGGCCTTTGAAGGGTGTGTGTATATATATATATAGATATCAGTTGCATATAGGTATCTATTTCATTGGTTCATAGTGATCAATGATGGCTAGGAAGTTATGGGAGCCAGAAACTCCATGGTGATTTAGCTGGACAAACGTGTAATCTCTGTTTCTTATTATTATTTTGCAAAAAAGCAAATGAAATATTTAAGGATGCTTTCTGTTGATTTAGCTGGGAAGGAGCTACCCTTTGTCCACTTTTCCCAGAGACATGGGTTTGATTCTACAAGTAATATGAAGACCTTTTATATGTAGTAGTAATCTGTGTGTATTTTTTTTTTTTCAGTTACGAATCTTGGGCTAATCATGATAAGCCTCGAGAATTGGACTAAAACTTTTTTTTTATATAGAAAAAAGGTTTTACTTTAGTCCTTAATATATTAAATAATTTTGTTACCGAAAATTTATAACTTTCTCAGTAAAATCTTCCTATTAATTACATATATTAAGAGTTCTTTTAATTAGTAGTTTTTCAATGCAAATGATTAAAAGATAATTGATGTAAATTAGCAATCTGGTTTATACATTTAGGAGGGAATGGAGTGTTTAATTTAATAAGAATGATTTGATATGTTTAACTATTTCAAACTCTGTTGTTTAGAGCAATTTTATACTCAACCATCCCTGCATTTGCAGATTTTTATTTTACGAATCGCTGGTATCTTTCTACTTCATGTAAATATGTTTAAAGTATTGACAGATAAAAAATGTGGGTACATTTCTTAGTGAAAATCCAAACTTTGATTTTCTTCATTATGAGACTGGCCGTTTACACTAAATCCAACTCTAGTGGTGCATTTGCATAGTATTAAATTGTAGTCCAACCCAAGGTCCTAAAAGAAAACTTTCTAAGATTAGAAGAGATGATATTAAATGGAGCTTAAAGTGTAATATCCCCAGAGCCCTCTCTCGAACATATTGTTCATGTTGCAAATAGAGTAGGGTTTTTCTTTCATAGAGATCTACAATACTCCAGAAAACGCATCTACGAGAAGAATGTATTTACACCCTTATAAGGCGTGCTTCAGTCCCGTTCCCATCATGGGACTTCTCATAAAGCAAGCTCTTGCTATTACCATATGTGGGTGTTTGGGGTTTTTTTAGATAGTTAAGGCTATAACAAATGATGCACATGGTGGGACAAGATTAGCATGTTATGAAATGGCAAGTGTCAAATAACCATAGACTTCATTTATTGCTGAATTTCGCAATTATTATTAATATTATTTGCAATTTCAGTGCTTAAGTTGAACAAATTTATAACGCAATTCAAATTTTAAAACAATCCAATCCATAAACTAACCAATTTGATTCAAAAATCCTTTGAAAAGGGAACCATAAAAGCAAAAATTGCAAACTTATGATTCATATTTATTCATTTTTTTTTCTGGACAAACGTCCATCAAAAAGTATGTCATTATTAATAAAATAAATTAAATTATTCAAACAATATATAATTATATACATTCAGATCAATTTTTCCAAATAAATCTCTTTCTGCTTGTAGATGTATTCTTTAAGACAAAATTGTATGTATTTTTTCGTGCACTAATTAATTTAATCTTCATGAAATTTGCTCATTATCATGATCTGTTCCCCAAGTACATAAGGAAAGAACTAACTTGGTAAAAAAGAATTAAATGCTACGTTCCGTCAAGATTTCTTGAAATTCAAAACATTAATTAATGAATGATTGTACCATTTTGAAAACAATTCCGGCTAAAGTATACTTTTAGTCCTTTATGTTTGCGTCAAGTTTTACTTTAGTTCTTTAAGTTTAAAAAGTGTACTTTTAGTCCCTCAAACTTAACACCGTTAGTCTCTCTTAACGGAAATTGCTGACTCATCAAATTTAACGCTATTGTTTTAAATCTTTTTTATTTTACACAACTTAAAATATCAAATTTATTATATTATTAAATTAAAATTAAAATTTGAGTATGCTTTGTCAACATTTTATTGCACAGTCATCAATTAAATTCGATGGTTTAGTAATTTCTGTTAAGAGAAACTAACGGAGTTTAGTTTAAGGGAGTAAAATTGCACTTTTTAAACTTAAAGGACTAAAATGAAACCTGAAGCAAACGTTGATGACTATATGACTATTGAAGATTATATTTCAAGGATCACTATAAATTTTATTATTGTATCGATACAAGAAATTAGAGAGAATGATATCAATATATGATATAAATTCAAATATTATGTTGCACTATTCATAAGTTGTGTTTGGACAAAACTATTATTGATTAAAAGGATTTGATATGCTTTTATATACATAAAGTACCAATGTTCTAGGAGATTAATTACATCCGCAAAAATGTTGATATTCCATTTAGATCCGTATAGCCAATAATTTTTTTTAAAAAGGGATTTTCACTAATTTTCCCATGCTTTTAAAATATTTTGAAATATCCATAATAAAACAATAAATCTCTTCAAGTTTATAATTCAAATAATAAATGTTAGTAAAATAGAGTTTCAAATTATTGTTCAAACTTGTAAAACTAATACAAATCAATCATAAAACATAATGAAACATTATATAAGAAAAGGATTAGGATATTAGTTTTTTTTATGTATAATTATTAAATTTTCATTGTTATAATGTTATTAAATTTTTAACTTACTTTAAGAAAGTCTTGAAAAGAGATAAAAAAATGTAGGCTAAAATTATACTACTTAAAAAAATAATATGCCCTCTTTTGAAGCTTTTGGGAGTTTAATTATTCTATATGCAATGTAAGCATGGATGTAAAAAAGTAAATGCATGTATGAATAAAAAGGAGAACATGAGTATGTATAATGAGAATGAATACTTTATTTATATAATTCATATTACAATGATTAAAAAATTAGATGGGCTTAAAAGGGTCATTTTTAGCAACAGGTTGGCCTTTTTATTTTTTTATCCCTAAAGGGCTTTTAAACCCAATTTCCTTTTACACATAATATACATTGCTCACTCTCAACTTAAATGGCTCAATGGGCTCGGCCCATTTTGACAGCTACAAATGAAAAGGAAGGTGAATATGTTTTTTTTTAAAAAACATTTATTAGATTTTATTATAAACATTTAAATTTTTTTGCTATTTTTAAAAACAAAAATATAAGAACTATTTGTCGTTTATAAGTTGGGGGAGCAATTGTATTTCATTGAAAATCCACGAAAAAAAATCCGAGTAATCATAAAGAAAAGCAACTATTTTTAATGAGTGTATAATGTAAAATAATGGTAATATCTTAACTATCATTTTTTTGAAAAATTATTTCTATTTTAAAAAATCATTTTTAAAAGAGTTAAATTTTGAATTTTGTATATCAAGAATTTGAAGGGAAATACTTACATCAAGAATTTTAAGAGTGCTATATTATATTACATTAATCCATTCCTTAATCCAAGAATTAACTTTTTTAGGATAAAATTATAGATGCTAATTAACTGATATATTTACCATTTTTAGGATAACTAAACATGTTTCTAATTAATAAAATCAGAACCTTCGATCTTCATATAAGAGCTATATAAATGATTGGATGGATTAAAGAAATTAGTTATATTAGTTATCTGCAATAAATATGGATTGCTTTTTCTAAAATATCATCTTTCATTATAATTACTCTTTAATGGAAACCTCTTGATGTGTGAATCGATATAGATTTCTGGGGGAAAATATTATAAATTTAGGAGAAAATAGATTAAGATATTACATTTATCACAAAATCTAACTTCCCATTTGTTTTTATATTAAGAAAGTATTTATGATTCATGTATACATTAAAAAAAATATGAAGTAGTTGAAATGGAAATTAGTATAATGAATGTAAGTGATATTTTGCAAGAAAGATATATATATATATATATGTTGATATAGATATATATAAACATTAATATAAATTATGGGTGTAGCTAGGTAGAGCTACATATGAACATAGCTAGAGGAGAAGTGATAGAGATTGCTGGTTGGTTAATGGTGTGTTTTGTTAATTTGTTTTTTATCAGATCAACTTTTTCCAAAATAAAAAAAAAGAGGCAGCATTATTTGATTGCCCCTCCAACCACATAAAGATAGGCCTTGTCTCTCTTTTCTTCTCCTCCATCACTCTCCTGTCTCCCTTTCCCCTCTCTCTCTCTCTCTCTCTCTCTCTCTCACACATCCATCTTATATATTATATAAATATATTAGAAATTTACCATTAGATCCCAAATAGAATTAATGAACAAAAGATCTCAAAGATTAATAAAATTATCATCAGATCCCAGTAGTAACTAGTCCGGTTGTCATTAACAACCTCACCAGCTGTCATTAACAACCGGATCAGCTACTGATGGAACTTAATGGTAATTTTACCAATATTTAAGATGTTTTATTTATTAATTATTTTTGTTGAGACTTAATTGTAAATTTCTCTGAATATATATTGGTTGAGTTATCCCTCCTCACCTCATGAACGCGCATGTGTATTATAAAACTGTAATTTTATTTTGCTTCCACAATAATTGCTCTTGTAGGCTTGGCTCCAATAGAGCCGGTAAAGCGGGCCAACCCTGGTGGGCTAGAAAGTTCCATCCCGCCAACTTTTTATTTTTTTAAAAAAATAAAAAAAAAATTCTTTTTTCCTTTTTTATCCAGTTTTTTTTATAAGATTGCATATTTATGCTATTCTCTTTCAAATTTTATGAATAAGTATTCAATAATTTTCTAAAAATAGAGTTTAATATTACTTGTTCTTTGTAAAAAATATTGGGATGAAAAAAATGTAAAAAAATACATAAAAATAATATTTAAAAAATAAAAATAAAAAAGCGGCAGCCCGTCTAACCCGCGGGTTGAGTTCGGCGGGGCCCAACCCGCATTACCGACTCCAATATGGCATGAAATGTATTATTAGGGAGGCATTCATTATATTCTTTTAATTGAATTTTGGAAAAGTCATATATTTGTGGACGTATGACCACCTCATGAATCATACTAAATTTTGGGAAAACTAATCTTTTTTATATATGTAATTTTGATTTATTTGTAATTCAATTCCTACATTTTGGTTCTGTACTGCATAATTTTAATTCGATTGTATATAACTCAGTTCTTGAAGTTTGGTTCATTGTAAATCTGTTTCTATAATTTTAACTATTTTATAATTTAGTCATTAACTTTTTATTTTTTGTGTGTGTGATTTTATTTAATAAAATAAAGGGACTAAATGATAGGGATCAAGTTGCAAAGAGTTTAAACTTATGAATTGAGTTACAATTTAATTAGAATTATAGGGATTAAGTTGTATTGAGTCAAAATGTAGGACGTAACTGAGTTGTAACTGAATCAAAACTATATAATAAAAATATTAATTTTTCCATATTTTTTTCTTAAAAATAGACAATGTTATGAGTTCCACATAGTGAGTCTTACAAGTAAAATGTAATTACAAATTCAAAGAGAATTTTCTTCTAATAAACTAATCTTTTTGTGATCCATTTTTTTTTAATTAAAGGCTGGCAGGCTGCTCACTAGAGTCCACCTTCTTCACCAGATTCTCCACTTGAACTTTGCTCTAAATAGATACAAACAAATGTTTCAATCAACTTGTGTTCATACAGTCCATTGTTATACTTGATACCAACAGTGCCTAGTATTTCTTTTGTTTTTTTTCTTTTTTTATACCCTCCTAAATAATAAATATATACACAACACACATAAATATATAATAAATATATATTCATAAATACACACACATGCCTATAAAAAGTGCCAATAGTAGTGAGCTACCATGGCAGAATGAAAATCCTTTCTGCAAAGAAAATCCTAATCTTCCAAAACATTAGTCTTATGAACTTAATATTGCAGCAACTATCTCATATGAGTCAAACAATGTGTGCGTTTGGGAGTCCGTTAGGAGAAAGGAGTTTATGGATTCCGAGATAATTTTACAGATTTCGAGATGATTTTACGGATTTCAAGATGCTTTTTACGGATTTTGAGATGTTTTTTGTCTTGACTTCCGTGCACCGTTGGGAAAAGATTTTCCCAAACATGCATATTAATGTTTGAATATATGAGTAGCATTGGATATCTAATAATTTGTAGAAGCAAAATAATTAGTAATGAGTTGACTAACATAAGATTGTGAATTCAAATTTTTTTTGCCATGTTTGTTGGTATGCCCTACCCTGATGACCCTGGACCCAGTCTAAGTTTGTCATGGTTCTTAATATAAATTTATGTTAATATTTTTATTGAAAGATTAAAAAAGTTAAATATAATGCTTTAGATCGATAGTTAGTTTTGAAAATAGTAATACATGTATCAGTTTAATTAGCTTTTTTATATTAAAAAAGTTGAATGAGACATATATTAAAGACCGGGGTGTATACCATGTTTGGCAACATTTTTAGGAACTCCAAGGCTCCGCTTGGATGGGATGAAAAGTTAAGAGGAAAGAAAATGGGAGGAGAGAAAATGGAGAGAAGAGAAAAGTGGAGATAAAATATTATCACCCATCCTGGATTGGTGAGAGAAAACAGAGAGGAAAGAAAATGGGTAAATGGTTGAATGACTAAAATATCTTTAAATAAAAATCTTTTAATAAATAGTAACAAGTAAAATATCATTAAAATATGTAAAGTATAATATCAAATTAAATATGATAATGAAAAAATTATATTAACATTAATATCATTAAATAATTTAAAATCAAAATTTTTATTAAAGATATATTTTCAGTTATTATATTTCAAAATAACATAACTTATATAAGAATATATTATATTTTTTAAGGTTGTAAGGTTTTAGTAAGCAATTAAAAATAAATTAGATATTAGAATATATATTAAATCTTATTCTTTTAAAAAAAGAAAATCATAGATTTTTAAAAAAGTTATATGTTAAACTTAATTAGTTAAAATGAAAAAGTAATAAAATAGTTTTCTCTCCATTTTCTCTTATGTGTGGAGAGAAAAGTTAGAGAGAAAATGTGGTGGGACCCACACCCCATTTTCTCTCCAACTTTTCCTTCCTCCCACTTTTTCTCTCCTATCCAAGTAGGGGAAAACTCATTTCTCCCCCCATTTTCTCTCCAAATTTTCTTTCCTCCCTCATTTTCTCTCCATCCAAGCATAGAGCAAAAGTCTGTTTAATAATATTTTTCTGTAAAATAAGATAGTGTGTGTTTGGAAACTCTGTTGGAAGAAAGAAGTTTACGGATTTCAAAATGGTTTTTATGAATTTCGATATAGTTTTGTCTCGGCTTACGTGCACAACTGGGGAACAAAGTTCCCAAATAAGCACATAATCTCTTTCGTATATTTACTTCGATTTATGTAAAAATACTTCTCTACCGTGTTTACATACGTAACAACAACAAAAAAGTTTAAACACTTACAATTACATGCTCTCTCTATATTATATTTACGTTGAAGACTGAGTGCTCTCTTTCATCATGGGTAATTAATTCTGCTACCTGCTACGAGTGGCTTAAGTTGGACCCTACCCTCCTCCCACTTGGGACTGTGAATGTGATTGTTACCTTGTTGGGTGGGGACCCTCGTGTGGTTCTGCTGCATCATTTCTCTCAAAAGCCTATAAGCATCTTCTTCATCATCAGCTTCGTCTCTTTCCCTCTCGTAGCCCTAGCCTTTCATCTGTTTGCTTTATTCCCAACGCGCGTGCGTGCATATCCACCCCCCACAATCGCACATTCATCCAAGGTATATTTATCTTCTTACTCTTCTTTTTGACAAATCACAACCTAAATTGATTTAAAAATATTAGATTCCTTGTTGCCTTCCACCGGTTTTTTTTTATTAAAATGGTCAATATTTGTACAGTGAAATGCATGTTCTGTGCAGCAAATAATTCAGGCGTATTTTTTTTTTTTTTGCATAGAGATCACCTGGAATATATTAAGACAGAGAGAGGGAGGGTGGGGGTGGGAGATGTATATATACTCATTCCTACTCTTGTATGGGTCTCATGAAGACATGTTTTATCTCTTCGTCTCCTTTTCTCTGCTTACTTTGTCTGAATAAAATGAATCCAGATTTTTTTTATTTTAAGATTCACAATTTACTAGTTAAAGATAAATTAGGGAATTTTGACCTAGAGATGAAGATGGTTGATGGGTTTACTTACTTTCTTCCACCTCTCAAGTATATTTATTTGCTTGCTAATGCAGTAAGGGGAAAATAGATAGTTCTTTTCTTTAGCTCCGTTGGTTGTGATTTATAATTACCGGGAAGGTGAGCTGAGATTGATTAAGACTTTAGAGTCATGACAAATGCAAAAGGTTGATACGTGACAATATTTGTTCTCTCTGTGTACTTTAATCATTCAACATAGGAAATTGAACAAGTAGGTTTCTATAAGATTTCTTTGTGGCATTTTAGCAAATACCTTGAGCTTCTAAGGTTGATTCTGATGATTCCTTGTTAATTATTGGTGATGTTTGTCTGCATGTTGTCTCGAACATCATGGAAGTATATATAGAAACAAGATTTACTTGCTTGACTTTAAGTTATATTATATGTTGATAATTTAATTGGACAGCTGTTTAAGTAATATGGATTAACCTTTTAATTATTTAGCTAGCCGAGAATGAGACAGTAACAAACCTTGGATTTTTACTGAAGTTATGAAACATGATGAGATTTCCTCTTTAGTCTTCTCAATTTATCTTATCACCCCAATCCCATCATAGATAGTGTCATGTCATATTCGTTACAGAAAAAAGAAGAAAAAGCTCCCAATTGCTTTCTGTTCCAGTTCCCAGCGCTAATCAATTGCCACTCTCTCGTTGGGCAAAAAAAAAAAAAAAAAATTTGCCACTCTCCATCACCTTATCAACTTCACCGTGAAACTAAATTTAAGTGACTTTACCAGAGTCCTCAGTTAGCAAAAAAAAAATCCTTCAATACATTATAAAATTTAACCTCTCAGATCCCAAAATGAAAAACAAAAGGAAAGGAAGTCGTTTTAATTAGATGAGGTGGATGAGTAATGCAAGACTTGAATAATCTATTATTTGGTAATTTTTATGATGGGCTTAGTCTATTATGAATGTACCATTTATGGACTTCATTATAAATTAGTAAAATTCAATAATAAAAAGGATTCTCTTACAAATGAATACAGTGAACTTGAAGCCTTGTTAATTCTCCATCAGTCTAATGTGATAAAAATTTATAATCCGTATTCAGAACATAAATCTGACTAATCCTTTAATGGATAACATTTTTTAGTTTTGGCATTTTGAACAAAGTCCTAAAGCAAAAGAAAAGTTGATAAAAGATAAGACAAAGCAAACATTCCAAACTGTACATACAGAGAAAAGAGAAAACATGGACAAAAGCTGGAAACAAGATAGGGATTAAAGAAACAGCAAACTATGGCAGATTTTCCTTTCCAAAGATTGTAACTACCTCAACAAGAACCAATTATATAAGAAGGAAATATATATATATATGTGTATGTATGTGTGTACAATATCACAGTGCGCCATTGGAAATTGGTGCTCCTCTCTTGATGTTATCCATGTTGGTAGTTTCATAGACAGGTAGACCACTTGAACAATAACCCAAGTCATAGTTCTGCAACTCAAACAGATCGGAGCTTGAATCACTCTCTGCACCATCATCATCATCCACCTCGATATTGAACTTTCTGAACTCCTTCTCAGACAACTCATTCTCCCAGTTCCTATGTTTTTCCAAAACCCCATTACCATATTTGAAATTCTCGTTCTTCTTCTTATGATCATCCCACAACTCATTATGTAAAGTAAATGATTTTAGATGCTCAATATTATCATACTTTGAGAGGGTTCTGAATTCCTTACAACTCTTTGTTGGGGTGTGTATATGAGGAGGCGTTCT
>JANTPZ010020443.1:0-12699 GCA_025593235.1 Vachellia pachyceras | reverse complement strand
ACTCTACCAAGCGCCCATTGGTTTTTTCATAACAAGTTAACAACTCTCAGCTTAGCCAACATTTGGGTCGAACGGAAATGGTCATAAAAGTTCAAATTTTATTGAAAGAAGTACCCACATTTTGTATCCGATAGTATGATTGCATCCGATCAAAGAATGCATACACTTGACAAAGAACAACGCTGGCGTTAGTAAAGAACATGGAATACCTTGGAGCTCATCAAATGGAATCCAAGACATTACTGAAAGCCGAAGCATTTGTCAATGAAAGAAGAGAGATTCAAGAAGGCATTTTTTGGGAGAGAAAAAATGCTGGTTTAAGAACTGGGAATTGAATTCAACACGGTGCAGAATAATCTTGCTATGCGTCCATCAAATTTATGTTTGTTTGGGAATTCCTTATTTTCAACTGTGCACACAAACCAAAATAAAATTATCTTAAAATTCGTAAAAACCATTTGAAAATCCATAAAAACTATATCGAAATCCATAAATTTTTTTTGAATTTCATAAATTCTTTTCATGATCTTTAAACTCTTTTTTTTTAACGAATTCTTAAACACTTACATGAGTCTATATGTACACCCATGAAATCTCAGCAGATCTGCATTGCTTCATTCTTTGTTTTTTTTTTTTTGGTGAATGATGCTTCATTGTTGAAAAAAAGCTGTTAATTACTTAAAATAAGAACACAAACAAAAGAAAACAATCGTAGCGGGGAAGTGACACGAGGGATGAGTAGGTCTTGCTACGTGGATGGCCATGTGTTGCGCATGCTCGTTTACACGTGGCGATCGGTCGCCTCACGAGCCGCTTCCTCGCTTTATATCATCATCTCAAGCATCAACAACCATATCGCCCTCCACTGATCCGAACCACTCTGCTTCGTGTGCTTCGAAACGATTCTCACTCGCATCACCTTCGGAGCTTGATTTGTTTCACCCAAAGTCGGCATTTATCAGTCAGACGATGCGATTGGTCCCAGATTTAATTTAGCATCCAGAAATCACAACTAATTAGTCGCAACGTCCAACTTCAAAGAAGAAAACAATGTCGGGTGTATCTCTAGCAGTGGCTCCCAAGCCTTCCGGATCCCAACCAGAGACAGTTCCGGCCACAACAAAACCCCACCGATCTCAACAACAAGCGGCGGTGGGAGGCGCGATGGGTTCGTTGCGCGTTATCGAGCTTCAACTCGTGGCCTTCATTATGGTGTTCTCAGCGAGTGGCCTCGTCCCTCTTCTCGACTTAGTCTTCCCGGCATTCGCTTCCGCTTACCTCTTGGTCCTCTCTCGCTTTGCCTTCCCTTCTCACGGTCGTACCAGTTCCTCCCAACAGATCTTCCATGGCAGCAGAATGTTCCGACTCTACGTCATCGTTGGAACCACTATGGGCCTCTTCTTGCCCCTCGCCTACGTGCTGGGCGGCTTTGCCAGAGGAGACGAACATGCAGTGAGATCCGCCACTCCTCACTTGTTCTTGCTGTCCTGTCAGATTCTGACAGAGAACATAATAAGTGGCCTGTCTCTGTTCACGCCGCCGGTGAGAGCCTTGGTGCCTCTGCTTTACACGGTTCGAAGGATCTTTGTGGATATTGATTGGGTCAACGATGTGTGGCTGCTCAAGAGTTTGCCAGCTACAGCGCACCATAAAGTACGTTACGGACACTAAATCACATTTGAATTTGAACTGAAGTACGACGCTGATAATGATTGTCGATTAATGAATGGTATGGATGTGTGATGAATATATGTGCAGGACGTGGCGTGGTATTGGTTCGGGAGGAGTTTGGCGGCGGCGAATCTGGTGTATTTCTCGATCAATCTTTTCGGGTTTTTGATACCCAGATTCCTTCCGAGGGCATTTAAGAGGTATTTCGAAGAGAGCAGAGAGATTTCTGCCAAGATAGTGGAAGACAAGGGATCTGCAGCTACTATCAACATAACCCAGCAAGCTGATAAGAAAAAAGATTAAAGACATTGTTGCCAGTTAGGGCTTTTAGATTAAATCAGTTTCTTGTAAGCCAGTTTTCTTTTCTTCTGCTTCATTCTTCTCCCCACTTTGTGTACATTCGCGATGCTTACGATATATATGGAAGACATTAGCTCTGTATGTATAAAGTTTTATGAAGTGACTGATGATAGGTAATCATAGGACGACGACTCATCCCCCCTAACTGAAGAAATTCCCAGCCTAGCCTATTCACAACGAATTGAATGATAAGCAGAGAAGTGCACAAGCTGACAAATCACTTGTATTTATTGGGCCGGAGATCCGAAACTTTTTCGGATTTGGTCTTGTCACGGATCTATTCAAGTTTGGGCCATTACCAAACCCATTGGACCCATGAGGCGGCTGCTTGGTTTGGTTCCACTGAACTTTGGAATTTGCCCGCTTTCTCTGATTTTTGTTGCTCATTCAAATTAAATTTAATATTTTTATATAAACTTTACTCTCCTTTTTGAAAGAGAAACAACATACACGACAAAAACAAGAACAATCTGATCATCAGCCTCCTCCTCCTGCTTGGAGAGGTGTTTGATCTAATGTGATTAAGCAAAAAATCATACTTAATTTCTAACTTCTTCGTGTTTGGCAAATATGTTGAGTTATGTTTGCGCAAGTCGAGATAAAACTTCTTTCATATATTTACCTTGAGATAAAACTCCTTTCATATACTTACCTTGTGAAATCATTCTCCCAACAGATTTCCATCAAAACAGTATCAGTATCAGAATCGTTTGCCAAGTTGAATATGATTATTAGGCACAATGATAAAAAAAAAAAAACTTGTTCAGCTATATCAGAAAAGGGGTGATTCTAATTGTACAGAGCATGCATTGTACGTATGAAATAGAAGGAGTCAAGGACAAAACAAATTGTTGCACGCAACGTAAGTAATCTCGTGACAATAACAGACAAAGATGGACGCATAATGTGTGAAATGATGAGTCTCTTGACGACTGTGTATTGGGGTGCCCGGCCGGGAACTCTAAGTCATGACCATGAACATATATCAGTATCACTTTGTATGGCTCTTCAGTCTTCATCTTCATTGAGACTTAGAAAAGAAACATGGCATTTAGGATAAGAGTTTGAAAAGGATGTCATGAATCATGATGTGGAGGCTTCCAATTATTATCACCATGAATAATATTTTTATTTTATATTTAGAATCCCTCTAGCTTCTATCACACACGCAACAAAACCGCATATATGCAAAAACAGGTGTCACCGTTTTGGCATCCTCACTCCCACCATGGCTTCAGGAAATTATTTTTGGAGAAAAAGAGGAAGACAACAGCATTAATTTGGAAGCAGAACTTTAATCGTTTCTTTTCTATTTTAATCACTTGAGCAACATGCTCGTGCAACATCAACTTTGAATTGGATGCGATGTTATTCTACTGCCACTCCTCCAATTAATTGCACTATCTTTGAAGACCTTAGCTAGGTGAGTGTGTTGTTTGGATTAATGAAGAAGTAAGCGCTGTTATCCCACAATTTAATGCCATAAATTAAAGTAAGCATTCCATTTTTGGTTTACTGCTTCAACTAATGATTAAAGTGTGTTTGGAAAAACAGTAGAAAAGTACTTTTACGCAAGTCGAGGTAAATATGTGGAGGAGATTGTCTCGTTTTGCCGAAAAACACTGTTGAACGTGCTTTTAGGGTGTTGATAAGCTTTGCCAAACGGGCACGATGAAACATATATATCGAGCATTAACTACAATATTCCAACACATTTCTTTTGTTTCCTTTTTTTCTTCTCTAATAGTAACTCACATTAATGCCTCTTGTTGAAGGGAAAGTAAAGGGAAGTGTACCTATGGACTTGAAAAGAAAAGGGTTATGTATATGATAAGAATTCAATGCTGTACCTGCAAATAGGTAGCTTAGTATTTAAAACTTGAAAGCACATTGGATCCACTAAGAGCTCGTTTAGATGTCCGTTTGAGAATAACTTTTACAGAGTTCGAAGCAAAACTTAAGTTTTTGGATAATAGATTTTGGGAGAATAGTTTTTACGGATTTTAAGGTAAAATTTAGGTTTTGATATGTAATTGTGTCTGGAAAGTTATTGATATACCCTCATTATATATTGTTAGTGTTATCTTTTTAATTTCAGCGAACCCGCATGAAATAACCCTCGTCAGAATGTCCAGGTGTGAATAAACTTGAGCTTGGTATGGAAAGTTACAGATAGAATAAAGTTGAGTTAAATGAGTACTATATAATAAAGTGGACAATCATAAACTTAAGTTTTTGAATTGGGATACGGTGTCTTTGTACCTCGTTTGCTCATTTGTTTTTCCACCTACTTTCGTATGTTCACTCCAAAATCCACATTTCGTAACAAGTAGTATTAAAGTCAGGTTTCATTCAAGACCTTTACCCAAAAAATATCATTGAAAGCTCGTGCTTTCGCACACATTTGATGGTAAAAAATGAGATTGACCCCATTTTACTGTTTTCAGGCCTCCCTCCCCATTTCTTACCTCCCTTGACGATTATGTGTACGAATTAATGTTGAAAGAGAAAATAAGCATATGATAACCAACTTCTGAAGATGGAACAGATTTGACTAGCTAGCTAATACATCCACTTCCTCCTTCACTTAAATATCACTAAGGTTGATTATTGAAGAGGAAGGACATGAACTACATCTACCAGAGCCATTAGTCTGTGATCAGTGGCGGAGCCAGGACCTTAGGCCAGTGGGGGCAATTTTTTATTTTCAAACAAATGATAATAAGTTTACAAGTATAAATAATTTGAGTGGGTTCAAATCTTAAAAATCAGTGGGTGCAAAATAAAAATCCAATAAGTATTTACATAGACACCCGAAAACTGAGTGGGGGCAATTGCCCACACTCAGCCCAACCTGCCTCCGCCCCTGTCTGTGATGAAAAACCTTGTGAAGAGCAATCGCAGAGTTTCTAGAAAACACTTAACTTTGTTCACTTTGTATGGTCCAGAATGATTCAGTCAGTTCCACTTGGCTTTCACTTAGATTTCTTGTTGAATCAACCATATCTAAGTGGCAGAGGCAAGTTTGGTTGAGTGTGGGCAATTGCCCCCATTCAATTTTTGAGTGTATATGTAAATACCTATTAGATTTTTATTTTGCATCCACTGATTTTTAAAATTTGAACTCATTCAAATTATTTATACTTGTAAGCTTGTTGTCATTTGTTTGAAAATAAAAAATTGTCCCCACTGGTCTAAGGTCCTGGCTCCGCTGCTAAATCTTCCTCATCCAAATTCATCTGCTCACTACATGTGTAGCCTACCCAACTACGTCCCATGGCCCACCAAATTTGGTTGTCAAACCCTCGGAAGCCCACTTTCAGTGGCACATCTTTGGTTTTCTAGTTTTCATCATCATCATCATCATCATGAATATGCTAAACCTTCACCATCATACTCATTGTAAGTTATCCCTACCTTATTCTATATTCTATTACCTCCTCAAATGTTTATTGGAACTTGGAAGACTGTGTGTGTGTGAGAGAAAGAGGACTAGGCGGAATAATCTGCAGTTGTGTCCTTGAAAGAGATGCTAAAAAATTTCCTCCTTATTGTGCATATATATCCTCTTCTTTCTTGGATTCTTGTCACCATTTAAATGAAATGATCCTTAGCTAATAATTGATCATACCTTGGATTTGACTATATCTAGACTAAACATGTTTACTTATTATTATCATGTTGAAAGGCACTTCTGTCTTTTAGTTAACCTAACTATTCTTTCTTCAGCAACAAATAATAACTAGCGGTTTTGGCTTTGGCCTTTTTATGAGTGTTAGGTAATATCATTTTGATCCTTATCAAATATTTATCCCATAAAAACTGAATAGATATTAAAATAATACGTGGATATATTCTGTCCTTTTAATGGATGGAACTCTGGCTTTAGATAATTTGATTAACTTGAACCAACTGAATTCTTCTGTCTACAGGTCCAGTTCACTTCATTATGATTATCCTTTCTTAATTATCAAAAGGAATATAACTTTAAAGCTTCAAAGCTTCAATGGGTCTCGTATAAACTGAAATGTCAAACATTATGATGCTAGTGCGAGCTTGGGAGAATATTGTACTTTTTTTTAAAACCTTGTTGAACAACGAAACATCAAGTGCTCCTGTGCTATAACAGTGGCTTAAAAGGTGGCAATAACTACAAAAAATACCACTTTTATAAAGAAAGAATATAATTAAAAAAGCATGTCAGTTTTGAGAAGAAATTGGGCTATTATATAATATATCGTTTCCTTTCATCTTCAAGTCTATTTACATACCTGTCTTCATATGTAAAGTTTTTTTTTTAAATGAACTATGCGGTTTACTAGCGATTGAAGGCAAAGAATGTGACTGACTCTTATACGTTCTTCAAATTGTATGTGCTTGATGTGGTGCTCCAAAGCAAGAAGCCACCGTTTTGAGTTCTCTTTTTCGCAGACTCTAGTGGATCACCCAAAATCCAACAAAAATTTTTTATCTTTTGGGCAATTTCAAAATGGAAATCTCTTTCAAATTTTAATTAGTGCAACTTCCCTACTATAAAGGCCCCCATTCCTCTGCCTAACCATTCAGTGTCAATAATGCTTAGCCTTTCCTAACCCATATAGTTAAACCATCCTTCTCCCTCTTTTCCTCTTTCTCTCTGCTTTGTTTGTGAATCCAAACTGGTTTTTCAGATATATTAAATAAACATTTTCGCTGCTTCGAAGATTGAACTCTGTCTTTTCCATCTAAGATGGCTCAAAGCACTGCCTCTGCTGCCACTGACCTTCGCCAACTTCAAGCCTTTGACATTGAAGATTCCAGAGATGATGAGAACTCAAAATCTCCAAACAAATGCTATGATGATGATGGTCGTCTTAAACGAACTGGTACATGCTATTAACATAACATTAGTCCCCTGCTGCTAAATTCTCTGTTCTGTCGCTTCAAAACAAAACAAATGTAAACTTTCTCATTCATCTAGCTTCCATTAACAAATAGAAGTGTGTATGAAATGAGGCAGGAACTGTTTGGACTGCAAGTTCGCACATTATAACGGCTGTGATAGGATCTGGAGTTCTGTCCTTGGCATGGGCTGTAGCTCAACTGGGTTGGATTGCTGGTCCTGCAGTGATGCTTTTGTTCTCTATCGTCACTTACTATACTTCATCGTTGCTAGCAGATTGTTACCGTGTAGGTGATCCTGATACTGGAAAGAGAAACTATTGTTACACGGATGCTGTTCGCTCCATTCTGGGTAATCCTTTGTTTTCACAAACAGAAACAGAGTCTCATTGCTATTACATATGCTGTTTCAAGTGGTTTGCTTAAGCCTGAATGAATGAATTTTCAGGAGGATTTAATGTGAAGGTGATTGGGATAATTCAGTACCTGAATCTTTTCGGGATCACTATCGGATACACTATAGCAGCTGCCATAAGCATGATGTGAGTGAGTAATATTGGTACAACATTTTATTTGATGTGCCATTGATGAATATCATTGACTGTGTTAATATGTGATTTTTTTTTTGGCAGGTCGATTAAAAGGTCTAATTGTTTCCATTCCTCGAGAGGAAAAAACCCATGTCACATGTCAAGCACCCCATTTATAATCATTTTTGGGGCAGCTCAGTGTTTCCTTTCTCAGATTCCAGACTTTGATCAAATATGGTGGCTTTCCACAGTTGCTGCATTGATGTCAGCCACCTATTCTTTAATTGGTCTTGCACTTGAGATCGCTAAAGTTGCAGGTAAAAGCATGCTGTGTGTGTTAGATGATTTGTTGTATTACAGTAAGTGGTAATTCGGCTGAGATTTGTGGTAGCAGAAACAGGTGTGTTCAAGGGAAGCCTCACAGGAATAAGCATCGGAACTGTAAGTCAGGCCCAGAAAATATGGAGGACCTGCCAAGCTCTTGGTGACATAGCCTTTGCCTACACATTCTCTGTTGTCCTCATTGAAATTCAGGTAACCAACTTGGGAACTTATTATTTTACGAGTATAGCCAATTGTTAATCATCATTAAAAACATGGGTATGTTTTAAAATTTCTATTTTTGATGGACTACTATGGGTTGCAACATTTGGGACACTTTTGGCTGATAACTAAAGTTGAAATAGGACACCATAAAGTCTCCACCATCAGAAGCAAAGACAATGAAGAAGGCTACATTTATCAGTACTATCATAACGACAACATTCTATATGCTTTGTGGCCTCATGGGGTATGCAGCTTTTGGGGACACTGCACCTGGGAATCTTCTAACTGGTTTTGGTTTCGACAACACTTATTGGCTCATAGACATCGCTCATGCTGCTGTAGTTATTCACCTGGTAGGAGCATACCAAGTGTTTTCCCAACCTATCTTCGCTTTCATTGAGATGAAAGCATCACAAAGATGGCCCAGAATCAAGAAAGAGTTCCAAATTCCAATCCCTGGTTTCTCGCCTTACAATCTCAACCTGTTTAAACTTGTGTGGAGAACAATGTTTGTGATGATCACCACTGTTATATCCATGTTGCTCCCATTCTTCAATGACATTGTGGGAGTCATGGGGGCTTTTGGGTTTTGGCCCTTGAATGTTTATTTTCCTGTGAGGATGTATATTTCACAGAAGAAGATCGCAAAATGGAGTGGCAAGTGGATTTGCCTTCAAATGCTTAGCTTGGCCTGCCTTTTACTGTCAGTTGTTGCTGTTACTGGCTCTGTGGCTGGTGTCTTTCTTGATCTTAAGAGGTACAGACCGTTTAAGTCTGATTATTAGGAAGAAACCAATGTTTTGTTTGATTATAATTATTCCCGATGATTAAGACTATCGAGTTATGGGATTCCACGTGCCGCAGTTCTCCGCTGCTTCAACAACTTGTGGGTTTAGACAAAACTTCCAAACTTCTGCTCCATGCATGCCAAAATCTTGGTGTCATGTAGTTTGTTCAATAAATGCAACTGCCTTTTTGGCTCCAACAATAAATGCGACCCAGTTTACCTATTTTGCCATGTTCCTGTCAGTATGTGTTTCATTTTGATTGTCTAAATTTACTTTCTAACTTTTGTTTTAGTGGTTAATAATCACAAAATTGGTATCATTCTAAATCTTCCTTTATTATTTAAAATAAAAAAATTAAAATAATTAAAAATTAAGATTCGATTGATTTGAACCTGGATGATATAAATCTGATGTCGATACATAGACTAAATCTAGATTTGGTAAATGAATCCTGTCCATAATGACCCTTTGCTTGAAAAGTTACCAAGTTATTGAAGTCTCCAGCCTTCTTCCTTTGACAATCTCTGATGTAACTGTTTAGCTGTTAGCAATTATTTTATATGAAAAATAATGATAAGTGGTCTCATTCTTTAAATGTCGTTACCATTCAATTAAACATGGTCCTCACTCATCAGCGTAGCACCATAATGGAACCCTACCTGCCAAGTCAGCAACTGTACATAGCTTTGTGGCCACATAAAATCATTTTCAACAATAACCTCCTCTTCATTCTCACGGGAACTTCAAGCATACGCAGAAATTTTTGCTCACAGAAAATTGAGCAACCCTTTATTTTTATTTTTCCGGACTTGTGTTCTTTAAATTGAAGGACTAATATATTGATCAGTTCCGTAGCAGATGATGATGGCTTAACTTCCTGTGATGAATAATCATGTCAGTCATAAAACGCTTTCATTACATGGGAATAAAATAACGCGCCCCGACAGATAATTCATTCATGCATGGAGTGGCCCACGGATGAGAAATAGAGAAAAGAATTCAAGATTTGAATCAAATTCTCTCATTATTGATTATATCATTTAATTAATATTTTCCTCAAGAGAACGTAACACGTTCATTCTGATATCTGATGAATCAATTCGGAAAACCATTAACTACCCCATGCTATAATGCCAACTAAATGGGGGTGGTGTTCTTCAACTAAAGAACGTATGAAATGATTCCAAAAGGTCAGATAGGATTCGGTAAAATACAGATATTACACATCACAATCAGAACAAATGGAATAAAATTTTTTTCCATCAGTGATGGATTGTGCTTGAGAATTTATTCCGTCCACCTATGAATAGTAGAAAGATTCTTGACTGAACACCACAAACAACAAATAACTTCAATCTCCTAAATTGAATATGCTTGCACGAAAGACTCGCGGGTGATTCTTGGCTCAATCTCACAATGATGGGTCTCCCAGATTATGATGCAAATACACACTTCCACAATGGTTGGTATGTATTCAATGGATCGTTATATATCACCAGTAGCAAATTGGATCAACAAAACCGGGGCGCTCAACAGCCCTCGCTCAAAGAATACTGAAAGTTGCCCACAAATTGATACATTTACACCCAAAAGAAACCCTGTTACATTTATACATAGCCTGTGTAGACCTTGCAGCCCCCTGGAAGAACATCAATTACGCCAAAGATTACTCCATGGTGTAGCTTTGCAGCGACCTCAAAGCTACACAGGCAATATTTCACCACCCATGCATTTCACTTTCTATGAGAAAGAGAGGGGCGGCCCCCTTCAGTTGGGGGAGGGGGCACAGCTAATACAACGCTATGGTCCCCACAACAAAATGGATGAACAAACCACCTCCAATTATTAGAAAAGCTCCTCAGAATTGAACTTATTCCAGGCTTCCTGTAATTGACAACCAAACATTCAGATGATTTAAGTACCCAAGACTTGCAATACAATGTAAAACTGTTTCCTATCTTAATGTGGACGCCGTGACCAAGAAACGCTATGTACAAACTCATGTTATGTAAAGAGTGAAGTTTAGAAGGCAATGATAAAAAATATAGGGAAATTTATCCAGCAGTCCCACATAGTGAAGATATTTAACAAATGGTCCCAAACTTTACAAAATTTATACAGCAGTCCCAAGGGACAAGAGGGGAATTAATTTTGGATGTGAAAAGACACTGATGCCCCTTGTTGAATTAAAAGGGAAAACTGATGTTTTTGCTCTCTTCACTCTTCATTTTGCGCAGGAAGACAAGACTGAGAACAGGGAAGTGACTGGGAAGACAGAACGGAGAACAGGGAAGCTCCATTAGTTTTTCTTTCTTCACTCTTCATTTCATCAAATGCCCCTTGTTCTTCCACCTTGTTCTGTGCGTGTTTGCCCTAAATTGTGGAGAAGTTGTGCTGTGAGATTGTGCCCTGTATAGGTGGTTTGAAGAAAGGGTTCAGGTGGGTTTAACTATTTACTGTTAATTTATTGTTCTCAACTTTTAAGGGGAAGCTAGTAACAGCAATGTGTAGTATATGTTAATGGTTGAAAGGTATGTGGATAGGTTTTAAATGGTGTGGTATGAAATAGGATATAGTGTGCTCTGTTTTTGTGTCATGTGTGGTGTATGTCTGAAAAAATGGTGTTTTAATGAAGATGGAGGAGAAAATTGAGGTGTGTGAAAAGTTGGGACGGAATGGTAAAATGTAGCAGATGTGGTTGTTAATATAGGGCGCGACAAATGTCAATATGGCTGCCTAGGTTGTCAATGACAACTATATGATTGCTGGGTTGGTTTTATTGTAGATTGACAGTTGGTCAGTTTTAGTAGAGGTTGGAGCTAAGTGTGTGCGTATTAGTGTGATTACCTCTTAGATTTCTTTATAGTTATAGTGCTTAAAGGGTAACCTAGTGAAATGCAAAATATAAAGTGTGGATATTGTTGAGATATGTTTGGGAAAGGGCAGCATGTGTGCTTTGTTTTTGTGTTGTTCATGCTCTGTTTCTAATAAGACTGATGATGGAATGCAGACAAAGGTGAAGATGCAGTGGTGAGAAGGGCTGATGGTTGAAGGTGATGAGTTGTTAAAGCAGGAAAAAAAAAGGTGAAGTCCAATCTGTCTTTTGGATATAGTTGTGCTTAGAAAGTGAGAACATGTCCTGAACCACTATTTGATCCTTTACATCAATGGTTTTATGATTACTAGATGACTGATGTGTTCATTCTTTCAATTTGAGAATAAAATATCTTTGGTAATATTTAAGTTTCTTCAGGTAAAAAAATGCAAATACTTTTGCTAAACTAATGTACTAAAAATTAAAAGAATGGACTTATTCTAACAAATTTACTGGAACGTGAGCCTATCATACCATTGAGATACTTTTCCATCTTCCATTTTCAAACCCATCAATTAGCTTCATTTTGACAGTATGAATGTATCTTCTTCCTTTGCCAACTAGAGTCACTAGGAGGACTGGAGGATTATATATATGACCATATATCACCATTTTGTAAAATTTATGTTCTTCATACTCAAGTTACTGTGCGACATGTTCAATATGTCACTTTGAATAGCTTTAGTTTCATTTTTCCTATCATTATATTAATAGTCAATAGAGGATAGGATGGAGAAAGGTTAGAATATTTTCAAAATTCAATAATAATTTTGGGTAGTGATGTAGTTAGTGGATAGTTAACTAAGATGTTAGATGAATATGTGAGTGGGAGGAATAGGAAGAACATAATATAAGGAAATTACCTTTTGGTTTGACTTGAGTTGTTTGGTTGGAAATTTTGTGATTGGCACTGATAAAATTAAGCTATAAAAATGGAATTCATGAATTTCGATTTGCTTAAAATCTTAGATCTTGAAAGGTTGAGAAACTGTTGTATGTGAAACATGTTTGGTAAGTATGAGTTGTGCAATGTGATGGAATTTCAGTG
>JANTPZ010020442.1:0-14077 GCA_025593235.1 Vachellia pachyceras | reverse complement strand
TGGATATGGAAATGGAATTGATTTCCATATCCATGCATGTTTGGTATGATGGAATTGGCTTCCACATGGAAGCCAATTCCATCAAACTCATGGATTTTCATTTCCACATGAAAAGCTTGGATTTCCAATTCCATGTTGATAATTCCATCTAAAAATTTTTTAATTTGATTTAGGTAGTTTTAAAAGTTAAAAAAAGGATTTTTTAATTTAGAAGAGCTTTTAGATCTTTTCATCTAAAAATCATACCTCATTTCCATGACATACCGAACATACTTTTAAACCTCATTTCCATTTCCACATCCATATCCATTTCCATATCCATATCCATCAAAATGAATTCTGCATACCAAACGAGGTAATAGTGATGGTGGTATGGATGAAATCCTTAATATCTTTTACATCCTTGAAGCAAAGCCTTGTGAACCAATATAATTCATATTGAAGTTTAGTCAAATTTAAATGTATTTGAAATTGAAGATAGTCATGATGATTGATAAAAGAAGAAGTTTGTGTTGTGTGTTTTATGAATTGAAGTTTAAGATTTTTATATTATTTATTATTATCGATGTAGTTGTTTAGATAATTAAATAATACTTTCTATGTTTCTGACTAAGAAATTTGTGTTGGTATTAATTAAAATTGATATTGTATTTAAAAAGAAAAGGACAAGAAGGATTCGATCGATCTCATGGCATCTAGTTACCCAACCATCGCTTTTAATTAAGAATTGCTTCATCTTAAGCGAAACAACGAAGCAATGAAAGAAACGGGGGTAAATGTAAAAATACATATGTGTCGCTTTCAGCTTTTCTTTTCTGGGGCATTAAGTATTTGGTAATATTGTAATGTAATTATAGAATTACAGCTGGCTCGCTACAGCGTTCAAAAAGTTTTAAACTGTAGACAAGAAGACGAATCCTTAACCTTTTTAAAAAATATATATATCGACACACAAATACATGCATATCATTTAATTTTATACTATAAATTTCACTCTTAACGAGATCACGCTCACTGTTGCTTATGACTTTGAAGATCTACTTAAATAGTCCATCCTCATTGCCATCGCCAGTCTGTTCGTGTATGTATATCATATTCATAAACAGAACAGAACAGAAGATGGGCAATATACATACATCATGTATATTGCATACACACATACATATATTGTATTTACATTGGCGATCAAAATAACTTTTTGTCACGTGGCTTTCTGTATTTGAAAACATGAAAATAAAATTCATGAAACTGCTTTTTTGTTTTGTATAACTCATATGGGATTTAAGATCAATTTATGTTGGATTGGAAGTGTTAAAATCCTCTAAACAGGTATGCTTCTCGGTATTCAAATTTAAGTTTTCCTTATTACAAGGTGACATCGCTTACCATATCAACTAACAAGTCATTCATAACACTGTTATTTTATGATGTGTATTTCACAATCATTCATGTTCCGGAACGTAGTATCTTTAACACTACACACACAACATGGATGAACATGATGATGACGAATAATTGAATGCTGCCAACATATTTAGAGGGCCTGAGAAACAGCAGAACAGAACAATATATAGTATGTGTATATGTATGATTTTTTGCACAAGAAAAAAATCAAAATAATGAATAGTGACTATTGATGTAATTGATACATGTGTGTGTATAATAAGTAATACATGGAGAGAGGCGGGCAGGTGAATGGGAGGAAGTTGTGTGGCTGGCTCGAATAGGGAATACTGGAATAGAGGCCTGTTAATTTAGCGCTTTAGTATATGGATGGATGCGTGGCGTCTGAAGGATGAGCCGACGTGGCTGATGAGGTGCAAAGCAACTGAAGGAATGACAAGACGAAGAAGATGATGGATGAAGCAGATCAAGGAGCAAGCAGGGAGAAGGAGAGTGGTGTGCATGAGTGCACATAATTTCAAAACTATATGCTATTTTTGATCACGAGGCTGCTGTAATGCTGTATCAGTGAATACTCTTCTAATCCCTTGATTATGTTACGCATTGAACGAGCCCTTTGATCGTAGTCTGGTGCTTGATTTGCAGCCAAGCATACTATATTCTTTGACCAAATCTTCTTACGTACTAATCGGTTACTCTACATTTCTCAACTCGGGGTTCATTAACTGGGCAATCAGATGGGGCCTCTGATGGATTCGTACAAATGCAAGTAGTAATAGAGATGGAGTAAGTTGGAAGTATCATTTGGTTTTATTAAAACCATGACTCAGGAGTAATATAGACCAGTACAGTGGCAGATGCTTTGATAGAGAGAAAAAGGCAGTACAAGGAGGAGTTAACAAGGGGTAGAGAGAGAGAGCGTGTAGTTCTCGAGCCCCGTGTGTGTTCCCTTCCTCACAATCATCCCAACCAACACCAGACGCTCATGGCCATATCCATTCACTCTATGAATCCAATGAGTAACTAGCAAGTTTGATTCATTAGGCGCTGGCTGCAGAAACAATTAAGAGGCAACCAAACGCCCTCATTCTTCTTTTTTAATCACCCCACTCAATCAACTCCATATAATTGATCCACTCATCACATAATATGTCTACTCGTGAACTAAAATAGGCAGTGGTACAAGGCAAATGGTTCATGAGATATTGAGATTGAACTAAACTCCACGATCCCAAGCATCTCCTTCCTCTCTGTTCCTCACCTCTCATTTTTTTCCCGTCTTCAGGGCCCTGCTATCTCCCCAATATTATTGCACGTCTATGTCGATGACCCTCTCATTTAAACTATTCTCCCATTCATCACTGCTCCACCCTCACCACGTCACACTTGTACGGTATTAAAAAAAAAACTCCACTGTCCGAATGAGGGCTACGTCATATAATTTAACTACCTGCTCCTAGCTATTTGCCCTAAGCTAGCAGCGTACTTCAATCTCGGTGCCACCTGGTTGGGTTCGGTTAGGTTAAGTGATGTACCATTCATGTATATAAACAAAGCTAACAGGCTGTATGTATATAATTATCATTATTGTATGGAGTAATTGTTCCATATTAGCCCATAAATACTCCGTTTCAAATTTATATGTAGAACATATTCCAGATGCATTAGCACTGGCTGCTCAAGAAATTCCGTTGTGCATTACAGCTCAAGGGCGAGACTTTTCCACCCAGCCCCGAACATATTCAGCGCTGAGTAAAAAAAAAGATATTGGATTCTGCATATATATAATATGGAGACTGCGCTTGTTGTTTACCTTTATAAATAAATAATCTATCGTTTATTCTGCGACTGCATTTTGTCGTGTAAAGTAATCACTGCTGTGGACATCCACTTCTTGTCTGACTAATATGGATACTGACTAAATATTGAGGACGTAACAAGGAAATAATGATAACTGAGTGTGAGTATGTGTGTGTGTGGATAAACTAATTCGGAAGCCTTAAAATATGAGTGGACACGCACCTTCATTTGATCAGCACCAAGTAACCAGTACTAAGGATCTAAAGCCAGATTATATGCCCTGTGACCGTCATATTGAAAGAGAACGATCGATGGTGACTGATAATTCACATAGCTATATATATATATATATATATATATAGCTAGCCGGCTAACATCTTAGACTCTGCTGGAAAACCGTTTTGATAAGATGCTCATGAACGGATCCGGTTTCGGTGCTTCTCACAAGAGAAGCACCGCGTCCCCATCGCGCGCGCGTATATATATATTTATATTATTAATAATTAATATAATTATAATAATTAATATATTTAATTTTTTAAATTTATTCTATTTTATTTATTTTTTATGGATATGGACATCAGAATCTGGTGCTGGGGTTAGATCTTTTGGATCAGTAAGGTAGGCAGAATCATCTTTTATTTTCTGCTTCTAGACAGAATGATAACATTCCATGGAAAAACACGTTTGTTGATGTGCTTGTTGACTCTCATACTGGAGCTTACCCTGCAACACAAATTGGTAGCATGTTAATTCCATTTTACTAGATGGTTATCCATTGGGAGCAAATTTCACAGTTTCAGAGGAAGCTGAATGTACTTGAAGATGCTATTGCTGTATGATTAAAAATATTTTTATATTTTTATAATATACTTATTGAATAAAAATATTTTTATAATAATTAAAAAAAGGAACAAGTTTTTTATCTATATGTGCAAAGTGTTACAGGATTTGAAAAATGGAGCATGTTGAAAAGAACAAGTCAATGGATGAGTGGACAAAAAGCGAAAGGGAAAGGTTTGCAGGAATGCCTGGAATAAAAAGAAAGTAACGGCTGAGATGACGATATGAAATGAACGGTGGAGATGAAGACATCGATAAGTGAACCTTTTTTAATTATTATAAAAATATTTAAAAATTCAATATATAAAATATTTTTATTCAATAATTCATAAATAAAAAATAAATAAAATAGAATAAATTTAAAATATTAATTATATAAATATATTATATAAATATATTTTAAATATATTAATTATTAAGGGATGAGGACGGGACGCATGGAGAGCGTCAAGGACTGAAACCGGATCCCTCATGAACCAGGGTCCAGGGGCATTTCAGGGCCTCCGGTACTTAGCTAATTGAGAAGCAAGGGCAAAAGCAATATTTTTTTTTTGGTGAAAATAAAATCGTAGTGATTAACAATTTCTCCACTATCAACCACAATTTAAATTCAAAAGTATAATTGTGTGTGTTTGGGAACTCCGTTGGGAGAAAGGAGTTTACGGATTTCTAGATGGTTTTGCGGATTTCAATATGGTTTTTACAGATTTTGAGATGTGTTTGTCTCGGCTTGCGTGTACAGCTGGGGAACGAAGTTTCCCAAACAAGCACAATGAAATAGATTTCGATTTCCTTACAATCAATATGGTTATTCCTAAATTCCAGCTTTGGGATTTCGTTCGTCCAGCTTTCGTGTTTATATTTTTCATAGACAGTTAATGGGGAAAAATAAAATAACATGGATTGATATATATATTATATGAAGATATACAAATAAGGAAGACAAGTTCATGATATGTAGGTGACAAACCTTACGATGCATCCATAAGGAGTAGCCCCAGATTTCGTAAGACGCAGTCCATATGAACTCTTTTTGGGGCCACCTTTGTTAAATGTATACAATATATTGGCTCTAAAGCCTGAAGATGTTTTAGCCAGAACCGAATTGAAGTTTTCTAGTCAAGCACGCTACAGACATATCCTTGGAAAGTGAGGGCTCGTACATGATGATGCCATGTTAATTATTAAATATGATACATATTATTTGGTAACATATATGATACATATATATATTAACGTTGATATATACATTTAGATCACAAAATTAAAGGTTGCTGCTGCTGCTACTATCCATCAGGTCTCAATCTATGGCTGACATACACCGCATCCGAACAACGATTTGATTTCTCATTTTCTCTCTGATAGGCATATGGACCACATGTCTAGATACCCACTTGACTTTAACATGGGTGTTGTTGCCCACATAATGCAACTATAATTCATTCCTGTAGCTTGTTTAATTATTATCACCAATTACAAAAGTAGTTTTCTTTCTTTCTATCTTTTTTTGAAAACCCTATATACATGTATGACAAGATTTTTGCCGGTTCTAAATCAAATGTCTTGCATAAACGTCCTGTGCTGTGCAGTTATTTGGAATTAAGATGACATAACCACGAGTACTAACTTTTTTTTATCAAAAAATTAAAGTTGTTCAAGAAACAAATTGAAATACCTCAAACATTTTTGATTGTTTGGTTTTGGAATTTGCAGCGACATGCATGACTCGTGGCGATGATATGTGTCATTATTGGTTTGGCGACTAAGCCATTCGTCCATGCCCACCCTAGAAATCTAAACTTTAAAAAGCTTTCTTGGGAGATCATTGACTTTTTTAGGCTGCCTAATTCACTAATTATGCGGCCTCATTAATGAACTACGTGTAATTATAGTTTTATGGGCTCATCGAAAGGACCGATCTTTCAACTCTGTTATCATCTTTCGGCATACTGCTTTTATGAAGACTATGTCATCATCATAACATCACGTGGGCAGCAAAAGTAAATCTGTTAACCCAACTATTAAGCACGCCATCAAGAACCAGGCTCGTGTCAAAAGACGGACAAGAAAATCATCTTCCAAATAGCATCTGCATATATTTGATTTGAAAACACGTATATTATCTGCGAATTAAATGATTAAAAAGAGCAAAAGAAACAAAAGGAAGGAAGCAGAAGCATGTGCATGTGAATATCTATCATAAACAGTTTAAACATCATCTTGAAAACCTTTCGCAACTGTTGCAGATTATTCTCCAAACTAAGAAAAAGGGCCTGCCATTATTCACCGATCAGAATAAGGTACTAATCCATCCCCTCAAGCTTATCTCTGATGACTTTGTTTTCCTATTCTCAGTTACTTATGTAATAGGCGAAATAATGCGCTCCTCCTATAGTATATGATACAAGTTCATGCTGGTTGGGCAGTACAATAATTGTTAGAACAAGCTAAGTTAATCTGCCGGAGGGGCACGTGATTGCCTCATTTTTTATATGTTAAAGGCTGGTTGTTGCATAAGGAACGATATAATTAAATAATTAATCAAGTTCATGATAAACAAATATTTAATCAGCGACAACGACGTACGTCATGGCCCAATGTTTGTTAAGATTAGAGATAAAGCCAGACCAAAACCCATAAAAGGGGTTTCCTAAAAGAGCATGGACTTGAGGGCGTTGTGTCTCATTCTTCTAATTTACGTACAAGTGCTACCCCACGATTCTGATTTATTTTCCTTAAAGAAGATTCTAACCGAAGCATCTCTCTATGTTTTTAAAAAATTAAGAGGAAGTGCCAGTTCTGTTTACACGACGATGAACATGCACTTTTCGTAGCACGCGTACGTACGCATACATCACATAACCGGGTAATACAATGCGGCCTTCTCCTTCCTGCACGAAAAAAGTCAGAGAATCTTTTGATCATCATAATTGATTGTAATGGTTTCCCAAAAAATATATAGTATCAATTTTCGTTATAAAATGTGTCATATATGATGATTACCGTCGACTTTGTGCAGGGTCTCTGTGATCTACAGCCAGCCACGTACACACAAACACACAGAGCTAGCCACTTCAGTCTGTCCCAAGAAGGAATTTCCAAATCTCTCCAATCATAAAAGCTTTACTCATGTACTTAGGGCTCTTTGATTAGCAAAAAACCACTTAATTAACAGACAAAAAAAGTAACAAGGGAAAAAAGTCAAGTGTTTGGCTGTGTAGCTTTGGAAATCCGCATCGATTCGAAGCTGCCTCCGCTGTTCAAGTAGCTAATAGGTGCCATATCCATATATACTTTGGTCCAAGTGCTTAGGGAAAGTGATGCACCGCCCAATATAGCAATAAGGCAACTTCAAACTTTGTATGCAGCCCTTTTTCATTATTTAAATGGTAATATAAAATCCTCTATTTTTTTTGTGTTCTTTTCACCAAGCGCAAGTTCTTTGCACCTTTTTTATACAACGTGCTGCGTGCTTCTTTCTAAAATCTACCCCTATGCATGCTGAATTATTTGGCTTGTGCAGAATTGTACAGAGGCGTATTTATGGGAAGGCTTCAGGGACTGAGTTGCTGTTTAGGATCAAACGCTGAATGAAAAAAAGGGTCTAGCTAGTATGCTCATAGATCCTAGTTTGAGCTGATGGTATGGATGATTATATTTTGCCGTTTGGAAATATGTTGAAAAAGTAATTTTACGTAAGTCAAGATAAGTACGTGAGTCTCGTGCAACGTGAGAAAAAAGAGGAGAAAACAAGATTTGTCAAACACCCCATTAAGATATTGAGTCACCATATAGCTGGTCTTTTATTTATTTTTATTGTTCATGTATACACACACTTTATATCCCTGGCCAATAATCAGTGAGAACTGGGAATTTTAATATAGCAGTGTGGGTTGAATCATTCTAAAGAAGATCATGATGTAGGATAAATATGACCAAAAAGACTGATCGAGACCTTTCAAGCTGCCATGCACCCAGCAAAAATACATTATTCACAGTGACGACCTTTGAGCTGAGTGATGACCCCAAGTGGCATAGGTCTCTCCATATGCTTACCATAAGGTCACTAGCTAGCTTGTTATTATTATTGATGTTGTTATTGAAAAAGAGGAAAAGAAAAGGGAACTAAAGAGGGAAGAATCTAAACAACCTTTGAATTGGATCAAGGTTATTGGAAACCAGTTTGCCAAGAGAGACCATCAATTCAAAATGGCCATCACATCACAGTGAAGATACCTCTCTCCATTGGACGTGGGCCACTAGACAAGAACCTTTCTTCTGATTAATCAGAGGATGTGGCCCTTTCATAAAAATAAATACACTCCTCATCAACTAGGCTTTACATGCCACACAGTGTCATGACATGAAACTACAAACTATTTTCTAATTAGCATCATAGAAAGGATAAGCTCGAGTTTTAGGACCGTTGATATGGATTGTGTGTGTTTCCCATATCAGTATGGGGCAAGGGTCGTTATCCACTGTCTTGTACTAAAGAAAAATTCATCATGTGACTACGGCTACATGAGTCCATGTGAGTTTATTTTTTAAAATTATTAAAAGAGGCTTATGATTGTTACCCATAACTGTAATGGCATGAATGAAAGGCGACCCATCACTAAGGGTCTGGAACGTGTAAAGGGATAGGAATAGGGAATAAGGACTGGCTCGACAGGGGGGGTTGATTGGCAGTTTTTGTTTTTTTTTTTTCAGTTGGAAGATGAATAGATGGAGGTAAGGTCATCAATCGGCTTCCTGTCTGCAACAAATTATACTATGCTGCCTCCTTTTGTGCATACCCCTCTGTCCTCAACATAGTTTTCAAAGATTAATCATTTCGTCCAAATGCCATAAACATCTCATTTGGTGCCTAATTCAAGTCCTTTTTGTATCACCCCTCTTAGGAAACTCACATTCCCAACCACATCCTTCATCTCATATCCCTTCTAGTTTCCCCACTCAAATTTTGGCCTTTTACACTATGCAATAATATCAATAATGTTCTGGCAAAAAAAAAATATCAATAATGTTCCTCTGCCCATGCTGAAGGTGATTACGTTTTTATTTTGCATTTTAATTACTGATGTTATTTAAACGGCCTTGTTTCATTATAATTACCCTTCGACTTCAGCTCAAATTGTTGAACATGCGACGGGTTGAAGTAATATAAATATCATCCGCTTCCCAGAATGCTGCTCGTTTGGTATGTTGGAATTGATTTTGGTGGAAATGGAGATGAAGATGGAGATGGAAATGAGAATGGAGATAGAAATAAATATAAAAAAATGAGGGGTCAAAAAATCAATTTCATAGAATTGAATACAATTCCATGGAATACATTATGAAATTCATTTCTACCCATTTTGAATTCCATTTCCAATTTCACCTCCCAATTCCACCATATCAAATATAGGAAATGAATTCCATTTTCAATTTCACCTCTCAATTCCACCATATCAAATATAGGAAATGAATTCCATTTCCAATTCCACCTTCCAATTCTACCATACCAAACATAGCATAAATTATTTTAATGGACTTGGAACGTCAAGACATTAATATAATCACGAAAGGCTCTCTTGAAAACCTCGACGACGTAAAATAATTGGCCGATTAAGACTCCGGGCGTGAAAAATGCTTCATTTAGGTGGACTTGAAATATGAACAGCCCAAAACAAAAAGGCTTCATAATTCAAATGGCCCAGAAGACAAGCATCCAGCTGAATTTTGGGCTTGTAGACCGACAATCACTGGATGGGCCAAACTCTGGCCCAATTGTTGATGCTGTAAGGTAATGAACAGTTGAAGACTGAAGTGAAGTCTCACGCATACAGCCATACCCCAATCAATCAAATTCCCTCATCCGACTCCGTTGGATCTCTGAATACTTTGCCAATTTCCAAGTCGAAGCGCTTGCCTCTGCCTTTTTTCTTACCATCTTCTCTTATTCATGCACTGATTTATTTCCATCACCTTTCTCCTCCCTCCCTCCCTCCATGGTCGTCTTCGTCAACGAAAAATCAAACCCTAATTCACTCCATCTCTTAGCCCGTAATCTCATGGCATTGTCTAAATCCCGGAACAACAGGAGGTCTTCATCTTCGTCTTGTGCACAAGCCTTAATCGCCCTGGTCGTGATCGCAGTTTCTGTTCTCGCTGTGTGAAGGATGAACCTTAATCCCGTAGATCAACCTCAAAAGCGTAGCATTGTCGCTCGTGCGGCCATTGATGCCTCTGAAACCCAGAACGATATCTCTTCCTCCATAGACTCGGCCGAAATCACCTCCGAAAGCCATGAGCAGACAATCAGTCAGGTCTATGAGGTAAAGGGGCACCAGAATTGGTTAAAGGTGACAGGTGAGTTTTTGACATTCCCTGGAGGTGGCACTCAATTCATTCATGGCGCTCTCCACTACATTGATTTTATTCAAGAGGTAACTAGCCACAAATTTTTTTTTTGGACCACAGACCATTTGATGGTACCCACCCAGCACTCAGCAAAACGCATTTAAAAATTCATCCCATGCTAGCTCAAAATTTAAAATTTAAACACTGCTTATGAGAATTTAAGTTGTTAAATTAATAAACTCACGTATCTTGTAATTTTGGGGGATAAAACGGTATATGGTTGTAGGCCGAAGCTAGAATAGCATGGGGCAAGCAGACTCGTGTGATTTTGGATGTTGGGTGTGGGGTTGGCAGTTTTGGAGGTTATTTATTCGGAGAAATGCACTTGCAATGTCTTTTGCACCAAAAGATGAACACTTAGCCCAAGTGCAATTTGATATTGAGAGAGGAATACTTGCCATATCTGCAGTCATGGGTTCTCAAAGGCTGCCATTCCCTAGCATGGTCTTTGATCTTGTACATTGTGCACGTACGATGTAGAGTGCTCTGGCATGCAGATGGTTCTCACTAACACTCTAGTTTCATTTAAAACTGATACTTCTACTTTGATCATATTTACTGAGAGATGTATAACTTTGTTCAAGGTGGCTTGTTGCTTTTGGAATTGAACCGTGTTCTTAGACCAGGAGATTATTTTGTCTGGTCTGCTACTCCAGTATACGAAAAGCTCCAAGAAGATGTCCAGATATGGAATGGCAGAAAAACACATGTAATCTGTATCGAAACAGATGAGTAATATAGATTTATACCAGGCTGACCTTTCCTAATTTTCTTCTGGAAATGTCCTCACAAACCAAGTCCATGCGTTGGGAGCTGGTGACTATCAGCAATGATAGACTTAACAGCATTGGTGCAGCCATTTATCGCAAACCCACTTCTAATGAATGCTATGATAAAAGGAAGCAAAACATTCCTCCAATATGTAATGATAATGATGATCCAAATGCATCTTGGTAAGTCATTGCTTGAAGACATCACACTTGCGGATTACTAATCCGAGTTCTAATCGTGATTAGCCATATCATATTTACAGGTACGTACCTCTGCAGGCAAGTTTGCACAAGGTGCCGATTAAGGAGGATGAAAGAGGCGCAAGATGGCCTCAGGCTTGGCCTAATCGGCTGCGCAAAGTCCCCTATCGGTTAAACGACTTGCAAATGGGAATCGATGGGAAACTAGCTTCTCAAGATTTTGTAGCAGACACCGAACTTCGGGAAAATGTTGTAGACGAGTTGAACAACATCGGCATTACGTGGTCTAACATGAGAAATATCATGGACATGCGAGCTGTCTATGGAGGGTATATATAAAACGTCGTCTGCAACCTTCGATATGTACATAAAGACTAATGAAATCCGTATTGTCCACAAAGTTGCGAACAGTTAGTTTCTAGTCCCATGCGAAACATGAGCATGAAATCTAGTTAGAATATATATTTGCATGCAATGTTTTGTCTTATTGATATATCTCCTTGTCCTGCTATTTATGATAATGGTTTGTCATCAAAGATAAGTTATGTTTGCCTTTGCAGATTTGCAGCAGCTTTAAAGGATCTTCCAGTTTCGTATTGAATGTGGTGAATGTAGATTCTCCGGAAACACTTCCTATCATCTAGGAGGGGGGTCTTTTTGGAATATACCATGATCGGTGTGAATCTTTTAGCACTTATCCACGAACTTATGACCTATTACATGCAGATAGCCTTTTCTCAAAGTTGAAGAACAGGCATGCATGGAAGTGGTCATATTGTCAACCCCCCCCCCACCCACCCACCCACCCAATAGTGAAATTACTGATCCTGCTTTATTGTTTTGGATTGACCAAAAAATCCAATCACATGACCGGCTCGATCATATCTCTAACCTAGGAAATTATGACCTGGGGTGAAATGATGTAACTCGGGGTAAATCGATCTTAACTCAGGTAACCCAAGGCAAACCAGTGGCAAGTCATGTTTTGTTAGAAAACTAAATTTTTTATTTTTAGTTTTAACGAACTTATATATATTTAACTGGATTTATTGATTTAATTTATCATCATATTGCTAATTTTTTTACCTTTATTTTTTGGATTACTGAAACAAACTACCACTAAATTATGTTTTATTGTTTCATTATTTTATTAATCTGTAATTTTTAAAGGATTGTAAGAATAAATATATTTTCAATAGTATATTTTATTGTTACAACCAAACAATTATGTGATATATATATGCATCAAAACCTTACATATTAAATGTTTTTTATTTAAATATTATAACATCAACTTATTCATAATCAAATGAGTATTCATGAGTGACCCCAATTTAACCCATTGACTCTACCCGGTCTGAGTTTTAATACACACGACTCTGAACTAATAAATTATTGCCCTTCATAAAATGTTCCCACTATATAAGCTTACATATAGTGCATTGATGATTGAACCCCATCATTGAAATGTAAGGGGGGAAAATGTGTACGGTAGGGACAGGATATGTGCCCCCAACACAAAAAAAAAAAGAAAAAAAAAAAGCCTAGTCATTCCTTCTAGTTAGTTTAAGCAATTTAAGCACATTTTCATAGACGATAAATGTTACGGATGAAGCAGGAACATTTTTCAATAGGTTTGGGGTGATCCCTTTGTAAAAACCTCGAACACCTTCAAACCTACATGAACAAAGGAGATTATAATACAATTTTGCGAGAATGATTTCTAAATTCTTGACAAAGTAGGTTGCCTTTTGGCGGGTTTCTTTTAAATGTTCAAGAACCTGTATCATTGTATTTTCAATGTTATTCAAATTGCAAAAGATTTTACGAGGATGAGTTCTACCCCACCCAATTTATGCAAATCTGAATCTGGATGAATTTTGGCAACTTACCGTGCAGTTTCCCTCACGACATGCCAAGTATCCATATATCTTGGAATCCCATCAACGCCAGGCCGTTGCTGCAGAGAGAAAAGAAATTTTCAGCTCATCCCTGTGAAAGATACATTCAACCAGAATTTACGCAGTATAATATAGAATTCTCCCACCATTTTTTAATCAAATCCTGTAATAGGAACTAGATGTTAGTTCTATAAAATGTATAGTAATTGAAGAATGAGTAACAGTGTTTTATGATCCACGAATAATGCGACTTGCTATTAAGTTTAATATTTTAATGGAGTATCCAATACCTGCAATCGAGCCCGTAGGACCTGGAAAGGGTGGGAAAAGCAAGCCAGTATGTCTCATCAGAAAGCAACTTCTCAATTTAATTCACTACCTTCAAAAAACTCTACAATCCATGCCAATTAAAGAGGTGGAGCATTACCTGAAACGGATAGCTTACAAGAGTTGCAGAAACTTTTGAAGTTGCTCCAAGAACAGCGTAATCCATGGAATTCTTTGGGGGGGGGGGGGAGATGAAATACAGGAAGGCAATATAATTATGAGGCTTGACAAACAGTCTTCAGCAGGTGCGGATAATAGATCCAAGTAAAACCACTTTTAAGATAAAAAAAAAGCAGGGAGTCATCAGTTCTACACTTGAAAAACATTTACTACAACCTCTGATAGTTTGTCACCAAACAAATATTTTCTTTTGGTGATTTCTTTCGTCCTATCTTTTTGGTTTTTTTTGTTGGGGGGGGGGGG
>JANTPZ010020437.1:0-11857 GCA_025593235.1 Vachellia pachyceras | reverse complement strand
AACAGATATCAACGCGGGGTTTTGAACACGTCATCACCTTTTTGCGCCATGCGTTAGACGGAGAGAATTATGTTGAACGGGATTGACCAAGAATTGATTTTCTTTTTTGGGGCCAAATACGTACTACTATAAATAAGCGATAGTGAATATTTCAAGCATAAATAATAATGCAGCCTATATATATGGCGTTATATATTGTGTGTCGTCGCATAAGCCGCTTCAAGTAATTTTAATTTCTCACACAACTCATCATCTTTGAATTATCGCGTCGTCGCAGGGGTTCAATTCAATTCAGTACACATGGAAATAATGGTTGGAGGTGAAGAAGCCATTGGGAACATATATAGAAGAAATATGAGATGAAAGAAATGAGCTTTACAAGTTAATTAATCAATCCAAGGCATGCAAGCCGTCGATTGATCGACCACTTTGACCATGCATGGTTCCAGAGTTTATAAAGATCGAGTTTGATCGACCAGAGTTTGTCAAGGTTGGAACTGGCCGGTTATCTCATCAGCTGGCTTCTTGCTGTTTTTAACCGGCCATGATCACATACCTACTTATTGTCGTGGATATTTTCTACATTTTATAAAAACAGGTGGAGCGAGCAGGTTATTAAAGCAGAAAGCAAAGTGACGGTTATAATTAGTTGGAAAGATTGCAATATATATGCAGTAAGGAAAGAAACAAGTAAGTAATTGGAGTACGTGAGAGTTGGGGGGCCATATATATGTTGATTTTGAAGGCGAAGTTGAATCACACCCACCCCCATCATCTAATCTTTTTCCCCCTTTTTTTCAGTTTTATCCCTCATTCTTTAATTTTACTTTAGTACAATGTTTATCCATCCCCTAACTTGTAATCAATTTTTTCAGGGAAATAGTCCGTAACTTTTATTTATAATTCTGTCTCTTAATCTATTTGAAGAAATCAAACTAATAAAAATTGATGTTCCCATAAAATGGATTAATTTTAAACATTAATTTGATATCTAGAATCCTTATGAAAAATTTAGCTATAGAGGATGTTTCCATAAAATTTTGACACGGAGAAATTTTCATTCTTCATAACCCTAAACTAACCCTAAAAGAATATGTAGCATTTTTGACTTTAAATAGATAAATTATTGTAAATAAACTTGATTTCTATAATTCTCATGAAAGATTGTTAAAGGATTTAAAAACTCATTTTTTTATTAGTTTGACTTCATAAAATAGTTTAACGAATTGAGTTATAAGTAAGTTAAAAGTTATGGATTAGATTATTAATTTTCTCTAAAAAAATTGATTAAAAATTAGAGAATAGACGAGATTGCACCAAATTAAAAACATAAAGGGCAAAATTGCACTCAACAAAGATTATAGTGCTAGGTATACATAAAAAATAATATCAGGATTATATTTATTACTTTTAATGTACTTTTAAATGATATTTGCTACGTGCAACCAAAAGAAGCCCATCATATGCATCCATTTGTTTTATTTATTTATATATTTAAAATAAACATAGTTATCTTGGTTGATGTTGAGAACAGAATTGTGGGGGATTTTACCAGTCGCCTCTCTAAGGTATTAGAAGGTAGATGTAGAGTAGCTTGTTTGAGTTTTTTTTTTTTTGACCTGAATAGCTTGTTGAGTTTGAAGATTGAGAGAATCAAAAGTTGGTGTGTGCGCATATAATATTAATATATGTATATATATATATATTAACTACGTAACATCTGGTTCATGTCTCTCTGAGCACACGATGTGATTATTTTGAAAAATTTATTTACTCTCCAAAAGGCAAAAGCACGTTCAGCAGTGTTTTTTTGTAAAATGAAATAATCTCCTTAATATATTTAATATCGACTTGCGTAAAAATACTTCTCTACCGCGTTCTCAAACGAGCCCAATATATATATATATAATGAAGCGTAGTATTGTGCAGTAATACACAGTGCTCTCAGTCTCAGTCGTCGCTCTCACACAGTTTTGTTTAAAAAATAATGCATCAAACGTTTAACTTATACCAAAAAGTATTTTTAACAGTATTTTTCCGTAAAACGAGATAATTTCCTCCACATATTTACCTCGACTTGTGTAAAAGTACTTCTCTACCGCGTTGTCAAACGGACAATTATGAGAAATGAAGAGCAGTGCCAGTGGCAGAGCCACATGTAAGTCACCGTGGGTAAATACCCACTGAACTTTTGGATATTTATATAAATAACAATAGACTTTTTACTATGTACCTATTGATTTTTAAGATTTGAATTTACTCAAATTATATACTAACAAGTTTATTATTATTTATTTAAAAATAAAAAAATTACCCCAATGCTTCGAGGTGTGCCACCGGAAATGGCGGTCGGAGAGGGAGGGGATGGGGCCCAGAGGTTGAGTCGGTGTGGGTGAAATCATCCAAACGATGGCTTTGCAATTCACTACGTCGCGTCCTACCTGCCTTCCTTCCCTGTCACCTTCTAACACACTTGATTACTTACTCTAATACTGTACAAAAACATTCTTCCATTGTCAATCAATTGATGAACAGGAGGCACGCAGTTGGAAGTTAACTTGAATTCAAACGTTATTATGAAATAATCTGAATACTTTAATATTACTAATCCTTCTTACACGCAATTTAGACACGACGCTTGTTTCATCCAAGAAGACACCTCTCTCCAAATAATTGAATGAACCCTATCATCATCGTCATCGTCATCGTCATCTAATCAACACAACCTTATATTAGACAGGACGCTTGTCTCTTTGCTGGCCAAAAAAAGAATAGTTGTTAAATTACAACAATATGGAAAAGAAGATTGATAGTGTTTAGGCTTTAGCATCTAGAGGTTGTGAAATATCTCATCCTTTTAAAGATATCATGAATGGAATTCATTTTTTAATTTCTAAAAGTTAGACTATTAGACTCAATCTCATTACTAGATATAGAAATAATCTAGACGATCATTTTACAAAATGACTCATGATTTTGAAGGGCAACTTTTATCTCCTTCATAAACCATTACTTTCCTTTCAAGATGTCTGAAACTATGAATTTCGCAATTACTCAAAAAAAAAAATCAACTTACTTCATGAATGGCCCATCTTCATTTGCTTAACTCTCTCTCTCTCCCGCTACAATTTCAAACCGCTGCCCCACCCTTTATTCCCTTCATTATTACTTGCCTTTGACTATTTTTGGCCTAATAATATTACTGCCTTGACTTTTCACACCACTGTATGCGTGTTTCACAAATGCCATTATCACTTATTTAAGCGTAACTCCCTTCGAAAACGAGTTCGGATCAGCCCATTTTTTTATTTTTTAAAAAAATAAACTTTTTATATTTTTAATAGGAAGATGTTGATGTTTCAATAGCTTCAAATATTATTTTAAATTTTATTATTTCATCTTAAATACATACTTATTTTGGGGATTGTTGATTATGTATTATGTTTTTGTATTGTAAAAATTGTTAATTATATTTTTTAGAAATGTATTATATTTTTTTTCTAAAAAATCAAATAGATTTGGTAAATTTCATGTAAATTTGTTATATTATTTTTTAAAAAAAAATTTTAATAAAATAACAATAAAAATAAAATTTTAAAATAAAGAAAAAGTGGCTGGCTGGCTGGCTAACGAGTCTGGGCTGCCATTTTGATAGTCCGTGTAAAAACAGGTTAAACAGGCTAAACGGATGGGGGCGGATCAGCCCATTTCCCAGCACTACCACTTCTCATACACCAGCTTGTTATTCAAATTATAGGCATTCATTATTTCATTCAAACACATCCCTTAAGTTACATAACTCCCCATATTAATTATACTTCGTCCACTACGCTACTTAGTGCGTGCATGAATTAGATAATTAGTTTGTACGTAAATGCTGAAAAAAATTATTTGAATTTATTATTAGAAGTAAATGTAAAACCTTGACCATATTTATTAATTACAATTCGTCCATTACTTACATATTCAGAACTAAAATAAAACCTTGACCAGCTTATATATTTAACTAATTAACATATAATAATTATCTTCAAATTATTGCTTGAAAGTTCTCACAGGCCACGTAGGCTTCTAAGATTTGTATGCTCACCCTCCATTTTTGAGCCAGAAGCACGTTCTACTCCCACAATGCTCAATTGATTAATTAGTTGAAGTAAAAGAAAAGCACTCGCACATCATTAATATAAAGACCTGTGTTGTTGCTTAATTAGCTCAATTGAACTATCCATCAGAACGCGCGTTCGCGTATCGTATTATAAATATATAATGATGCCTTTACATCATTAATAAAGACCTGTGCTGTTGATTAATGAATTTTATTGATACTGTCTGGATAAATTCAAATATAGAGGCCAAACCAACCATTAGCAGCCACAGAATTTTCAGACTTCAATCAAATGAGGAAAAAAACAAAAGGAGACATCTCGTTGTGTAAGACTTGTTTGGCTTGAAAACGAAGAAATTAAACGACATTGAATGTCAAGCCGGAGAATCTTGAAGGCGAAATTTGACCTCTCAGATTGAAACCCATATATATATATATATAGCTCTGCAGCACACATTAATAAAACGGACCAAGAAGAGAAAAGAACAGATATTTGTCAAGGAAACTGAAAAATAATCTGTATGTATGTATGTATGTTATGGAGGAAGGAAAGAATATGGAGGAAGTGATGGGAGGGGAAGCCGTGATGCTCCTTCATCAGTATCTATCGTATGGAACTTGAAGAGCTTTATACAAGCAAGTCACTGAAGATGAAAACGACTCTCCAGTATATATATATATATATATATATGATGGATCGTCCTCGTCCAATGCTCAACAATTAACGGTCACAAGTTTATCTCCTACGAATTACGTTAAATAGATGGGACGAGTTCGTGGGGGTGTGGAACGGTGGAAGTGAAGAGCAACACGTAAAGGCGGAACAGGAGGAGGCGGGAGTCAACTGCTGGGGAAGGCTGACATGGGACCCACACAAACGCCACGTGTGCCTCACCCAGGTTAAATCCGCCTCCTCCGTCCCCCAACCCATCACCACACACCTCTCCGCTTTTTACTTCTCCATTTCAATAATAATATACAGGTTTTTGTTGGCAAAAAAAAATATACAGGTTTTGTTTTACGTTTAAAAAATCTAAAAATCGGTTTAACAATATTTTTTTTTGTAAAACGAGATAAACTACTCCATATATTTATCTTAACTTACGTGAAAACACTTCTCAACTGCGTTCTCAAGCGGGCTCATGAATTATTATACCAGTCACACCCAATTTACTTTCTTTCTTTTCTTTTGCCATAATAATGGTTCTATTATTTTCATAACTCGTGCTGCGACCATTTATGGGACCGAGGCATAGGCAACCAGCGGCATCTCGGTTAAATGCAGTCTCTCGTATATTGGAGTGGCATAGTTTAAGATTTATCGAGTTCCGCCGCTTCCTACGGATCATGTGCTTGTTTGGGAATCTCCGGTGGGAGAACGATTTATAGATTTTAAGATAAGTATACCAGATGAGTTTTATCTCAACTTACGTGGGGAATGCATTCAAAAGCTCTAAAATGCATTTCCAAACAAGCACTATAGTTGCATCAGATCACAATCACTCATTCCCATACTTTGTGGACCAAATACAGTGGCCCATTTAATGCAAAAGCCCGAACAGGTAGGCAGGCGTTGGATCAATCAAAAAAGTCGATGACAGATATTTGGACTATTCACTATATCAGGAAGTAATGGAAGAGCTAACATTATGATTGCCCTTCCCCTGTTATAGGCAATTATTACCAATATGTGAAACCAAAAGTCAATTTCAGGAGCTTCATAACTGTCCTCTATATATAATCCCCATACCCAGAAAACATCAAAACCCCACAGGCCAAACTGTAGCCATTCATCTTATTATAATAGCTCCCGCAAAACAACTTAACCGTCCCCAATTTATTGGCATTCATGCAGCTCATTCTCTTTCGGAAGCGCAAGTGGAAGAATTCTTTCTGATGCAGATGGAGCCAATCACCACCCAAATTGCACGCTGCTTATTTTCTAAAATGCCCCAACGAAAGTGCATGAACCCTTCCCACTCCATCGAAAATGACACCAGCAGGTCCCCTTGACCAACAAAACAACAACAGAAATGCCCCCCTTCTCTCTATACATAAATACACATATGTGATATGTATTCCAAAGGCCTCAAATTCATTTCTGTCCAGTGAACGAAGCACACAGTTGCGCAACCATTCATGTTACTTTGGACAACATGACCTCCCACTGATACTAACATCGGTTTCTTTCATTCGAGTTGCACTCATAATTTGGTTGCCAAGTCGTGCAAGGAAACGTCACATTACAGAATCTCCAACTCCCTCCGACAAGGCAGGGAAAACGCCAGAACCCAAATATGCTAACCAAGCAAACAGAAATTCCAATACTAATTATCAGTTAACATGTGGAATATTGCTTCGTTTATGTTAGAATCGCGTGCTATTTTACTATCACAGGCGTATGTTTCATTCTTACTATGAGCATATTTGCGGTACCCAAGAACAAATATGTACAGCTAAGATTTCTTAAACATCCGTCCCCCCCCCCCCCCGGGGGGGAACGCGGAGAGAGAGAGAGACCAGGTACTGATACCCATCAACAGTTTGCATGTGATCTTCTGTTACATCTATGGAAAAAGCTTCAGGCAACTCTTCCTTTAATAATCTCACGGCGAACTATAACGTCGGTATAATTTGTCAGGTGTTCGTGGGTCTGTCACACCGCATCACATATCTCCCCACTATGTTTTTGACTGGGAGCGGTCCCCTGTTCATTATCGTATGGGAACACAACAGAGACAAAGCAAATTATGGAGTTAGCCAAAAAAAAAAAAAAGTTTAATGGAAAAACAGAATAGAGAGGACACTAATCTGGAGCAGGCAATAATTACCAAACATGGGAATCATAGCTGTTGTTTCGATTGTCACCCAACACATAAACATGACCGTTTGGTACATGCTGCAAAGGATGGAATTAACATCAGGGGCAAAAAACGGAATTTAATTAAGGTACAAATATGGACGAAGCAGCAACTCTGGATTCTAGTCCTAAAAGGAACATAGAAGAGAAAGAAGATGCACAAGATTCATCATCAGTGCAAGTGCGAAGAGATAATATGGAACTTGTCGAAGTTTAATTAGAAATTCATCACGATCAGAACTATTGATCTCGTTATAGAGAATGTGCTCTAATTGATTTGAGCATTACCCTCCTTTTCTCATCTATCGCAGTCATAATCATAATTGAAGAGTGAAATGAAAAAGGAGCATGGTAATTTATCAGGGACCCACGGTTAAGTTTGTTGAGTATGTTGGCTGTGCTGCTACAAAATCTTCCTCCTTAGCAACACCGTTGATGTAGAGAGACCCATGGTGAACCTGAAAGGAATTAGAAATTCCAAGCAATCAAAACCTGATCCTATCAGTAATGTTACCCCAATGCTCATCAAAGCGAGTAACCAGTTAATGGACAAGCTGTAGATAGGTACCCATCTTCTTGAATTGATTTAGTATTGGTGTTTGTCGCTATAACAGAGGAGCAAACCTTAGACCAAGAAGAGGCCAAAAGAAAAAACACACAGGAGAAACCCATATATTCCACTATATGAGAGAATCATTGATAAAGACATGATCCTAGTTTCAAAAATCGAAGATCTAGGAAGTCATTTACATCAATCTTATTGACATATTAGTATAGCGGGCTTTACTAAACCGTCAAGTCCATCTGTAACATTGGCATAATCTTAAAGAGAGGATTTCAACAAACATTTGGTAAGACCTACCTGAACAAAATCTCCTGCTTTTGCAACAACTCGCTTGATAAATATATCTGCTGCTTTGTCTCCAGATAGCTAAATAGAAAACCAACCATGTAACTGAACTGCATAACAAGCTACCTTCTAAGCATGTGCAACTAGGCTAGATATTCCATACCACATCATTCATTAACATTTACCTGTGTTGGATCTCGGAATAATACAATATCCTGTACGGCAGGATTCCTGATGTAATACGAAGCCTGTGGAAGTTCCAACAAGTTTTTGAATCACTATTCAGATTGCAAATGAAGAAAGGAAAAACAAGAGCAAAATATTCACTGTTGTTAATTCCAAGTATTTCTTAACTTGTTTAGGCATGTTCAGAAATTTTTGAACAACCCTTGTCCATTTCATTTCGTGTTGGAATGAATTAATGTTTAACATAATTTAGACACTGCAGTCTCATGTTTTACATTTCTCACCACTGGCACACAAACTAGCAAGACTGACAGCATGCCTTCTCAAAGAATAGCAACCGCAGTGCCATAATTCTATCTTATTCATTACACAATATGTCAGACAGATGAAATGAGATGACTTGGACAAATCTCAAGTTAACAGAACTCTTGTTGGAAGCACTTGCTATCATCTCAATAGTTAGCATTTAAGATAAGATTTATCATTACATTTTAGCACCTATAAATTGATATCAAAACCTCATTGTCAATGGCTCTTAAAAGGAGTACCCATAGCTATAGCCCTTATCCTTGGGTTTGGCTGGTTAATTGATCAGACACTTTCACAAATAGAGTCGGTTCAACCCTCGGGAGTGTCACTTAAATGTGGCTCTAGTCAAGGCGTTAAGGGAGGCATCTCCACAATTTAATGAAGCTCAGTAGACCCACCTGTTGAGACTAACTTGCTTGTCATATTCCTGTGCTTACAAAGATAGACCCCAGTGAATCATGAGTTAGTGCCCCACCCTTAAATCATGGGTTAGACCAACCCTTTTCTTAAAAATTTTTTGCCAAAAAAATAAATAAAAGGAGTTCCTACACCTATGGAAGGTTTTGGCAGGCGAAAAAGTTGAATGAAATGTTGTAGAGTGTTGCCCTACCAGGACGTACCATTAAAGAAGGAAGAGAAAAATTAATATCATACACCTACCACCACTATCCTCTTCTGGTCATCTAGAATTTCAAGTGTGTGATAAACATGCGAGGAGCTATGATCAAAAGTCAAATACATATCCGATGCAACTCACATATTTTCCCCACACCATGGAGATTACCACCCCCTTGGGGCTGGAAAAAGGCTTTAAATGCCCAAACGCTACCAGCATCTAGAAAGCAGTTACATAAATCTTATAATAGAACTTATCTCATTAACTAGTTGTTAACATATAGCCCATTAAGTAGCAACACTAGGATGACAGTAACACGAGCATATAAAGAGCAGGAGACTAAGATTATGAGCTATTCCACTTTAAGTGAAAGGACAAGTTGAGCTATCTTAAATATTCCCCTGTAAGGAATAAATGCACGTAAATCTGCAGCAAGTAAAGCGCCTATATCAATTGCTGAACTTCGGGAAGCTTTTTCCATATCTAACTTCAAGTCCCAGTGAATAAGCAAAACATAGCACTCCGAAGCATGATGAACATTAGGGCCACAAAAGCATACAAAATCACGTTTTTAACATTGAAGGGATGATAAATCAAGAGGAATCGACGATTGTGCACCTTCTCGACAATAATTCGATCACCAACTGTAAGGGTGGGATGCATAGAAGATGACGGTATGAAGCGAAGCTCCAAAAACATAGACCAGAGTAGGAACATCACCAAAAGTCTCAAGAAGCCATCGAGGCCGGGCCATCGAAGAAAGCCCCAACTCTGACAGGGCATCCATCTGAAGGAAGGCCATGTAATGAGCAAGGCGTACAATGCTGAGGGCCTCAGGAAACTCATCAGGGAAACTGAGAGGGAAAAAACAAATTGAGGACGTAAAAGCTTCAGAATTCAAAATCTGATCTCGATTGAATCGAGAATTGCTGACTAGTACGGGATGGGCTCTGACTTTTGACTAGAAATCTAGAATGGTTGTCTGAAAGTAAAAGGCAGAGAATAGAGAAATGACAGTAAGATAGACTAAAAAGACAGACAGAATTCTCGGTTAATTAGAATGTTTGGATCAATAGCAGTGAGGGAGCTGATTGTGATCAGTGATCACCATGAGAGAAGCAGAAGCCCCAGCTTCACTGTTCAGAGCTCATCTAACAGGGAAGGAGAACTGGGTTTATAATTATTTTTATAGATCAGACGATGATGCATTTGATCAGTTCCTGTCTTGCTGGCTAAGTAATGAAAAGTGAATACAGACAATCAACCAACTTAACGCGTTCAAAGCTTATGTCAGCAAGGCTGCCGATGCATCGTCAGCAGTTCGCGTAAATGATTTGAAAAATAATTACCCTTTTTTCCCAACAATTAATTATCGTTTTAACCGTATATGGATTTGATAGTGAATTGTCTACATGTTCCTTTTTTTTTGTTACCTTGGACTTATCTAGATTTTTGGAGCTAAAAGTAATGGCCAAGCATAATGGCTCCGTTTGTTTTGCCCGTTTGCATAACGGGTGCGTTTACTGAGACACTTTTCCTCTCATATAAACTGCTTCTGAATCTGTGTCCGTTTTCCCAACGGGCTATCCAAACGGAGCCAATACGTTGGAATGTTTCCTCATTCTTAAATTGATTTAAAACGTTTTTTATCATACAAAAGAAATAGAATTGATGAAGAAAAATAATGTAACTTGTTTCCCCCCTCTTCTTCCCTTTTCCACAAATCACAATGACTTGTTCTTTTCATTGGCATTTGGTATTGTGATCACAATGACTTGTTCTTATCATTGGGAGCGATTGGGTATATTAAATAAAACATTTATTTTCTGCATGAACTTTGGTAAGAATTGTAGAAGGTTATAACTTTTAAAGACGCAATGTTTAACCTCCCAAATTGTGTAGTTGCTGTTGTTATTTTGTTATTGTGAGGCTCAAGGTGAGATAATAATGTAATACTACAAAAACCCTTGATATCAGACAGGGAAAAATTGCATTTTGAAAGTTACAGGTTAAAAGGAAACAGTTACTTCACTTGGAGTAACAAGTAACAACTGACCATGGCAAAAAAAAAAACAAGTAACAACTGACAAACGAAGCCTATCCAACAGAGAATTGGACGATTAAATGAAATTCTCTGCTCAACTTTGGAAAAGTTCTTGAGGGATTGATGGAGAACACGACTTCTTCGCCACATATTTGTACTGAAACAGAAAAGAAAGAGAAGAGATAACATCAGAAACTAGATTTATAATCAACCAAAAGAATACACATGGACATACTCTGTGTTGACTGTATTTCTCCCGAATTGCAGGTAAGCTAGAACTATGGCTGTTACAACATAGACGATGGAGATCCTTCACACAGTTACGCAAATCAGAAGCCTTGTATTGTGTGTAATGCTGCAATGTGGAATTCTGTTGCAGAAATGGATATTAAGTCAAACTAAAATAGTAAAAAGATTGTTCTAATGTGGAATTCCGAACGCAATTTTTTGTTGGGGGGCTATGAAGTAAAGCGTACCCATGGTTTTTTTGAAGGGAAAATGATGAGTTTCGCCAGGAAGATTGCAGAAGCAGCTACAAGTGATGGGGCATAACAGAGCATTGTATACTCCAGTAAAGACAATTCAGCAATATAGTTGGTCAAGCACTCTAATTGTAATGATGCCACCTAATAAATCAAGAGCTAAGAGTCAACCATTCTGGCTGAAAACATAACAATGATCTTCAAAATTCCATCACACTAATTAAAAATAATAAATTTTTTGTCACCAGAAAAATATGTTAATTTTTAAATTAATGTGCATTGCAAGTCAAACGGCCTCAGTGATAAAAATTATCCAACCTTATTCAAACATTTCTTGCAACAGTGATTACACATAAACCTTTTTGAAGAATAGCTAAAGCAAGAAAATACCTCGTTGGCTCCTTG
>JANTPZ010020436.1:0-12511 GCA_025593235.1 Vachellia pachyceras | reverse complement strand
TCTAATAAGAATTATGTGCCGTCGGAGGGGCGTAGATTTGGTTCCAATGGTGGTGGCTTTGAGAGAGAGCGGAAGGTTGGATTTGGTTCGAGCGGTGGCGCAGATTCGGATAACTGGAACAGGAAGAAAGCGGAATTCACGGTTGGAGGTAGCATTGACAGAACTGAGACCCCAAGTGCAAGACCGAGACTTAATTTGCAGCCTCGATCGCTACGTTTGAGTAATGAAGGCCAAGAAGGTTCCGGGAATGTGGAAAAGCCCAAGGGTCCAAACCCCTTCGGAGATGCAAGGCCAAGGGAGGAGGTTTTGGCGGAGAAAGGGCAGGATTGGAAGAAGATTGACGAGCAGCTCGACGCAATGAAGATTAAGGAAACAGTTGAGAAGAAGGAAGGATTTGGGCGGAGAGGCTTCGGCTCTGGCAACGGACGCTCTAATTTGCCCGAAGAAAGAGCTGAAAGGAGCTGGAGAAAGGCAGTATCTGATGGCAATCGACCAACAAGGTTTGTCAGTAAAGAGAATAGTAAACAAACTTGGTAGTTTCATGCCTTTAAGTGTCCTTGATTGGCTTTACTGGTTGGTTTAGACATGGTATGCATTTTTTCTTTTCTTAAAGTTTTGACATTTATTAGAAGTTTGAGATGATTACAGGAGAATTATATTCTGTAGACATTTGATATTGAGAGGAGTGTCTTTGTTTATAAAAAAAAACAGAGAGGAGTCTCTTTGTTGGTAGCAATTTTTTTAAACGAAAAACATAAAAGAAGGAAATAGAGTTGAGACTGTCACGAACTTATAATTGGCTGCTTGTGCTGTGCAGTGCAATGTTGCTTTTCTCGTTCTAATTTGTTGTTAAACTCCGGAATCCGTAAAATCACTCTCCTAATGGCATTAGCCTTCTGCTAGATTCTACGTTCGGAAGTTCTGTGCGCGCTATATATAAATTGGGCATGCTACAGGCCGTTACCCGCCATCAAGGTGTATTAGAATATGTGAAGTCATCATTGGCATTCTTGTACTTTATGTGGTTAGGAGCATCCGTTCATGGTCTATATTTCAACTACTTATCAAGGCTTAGTCACTTATTCACCAATATCAGATTATTTAAACCTGACCAGCTACGAATCGTAATCGTTGTCTTGGTGCCACTGGGTTGAACATGGTATTGGTTAATAATGCATCAGCCATCTCTTCAGTTCATATGCAGATCAGGATTTTAAGCGGAAAGTGGCATATTTTTTCCTGGAGCACCTCGGATAGTTTCTGATATTTGATTTCCGGCCATCACTACCTGATCGATTTAATACTTGTTACTTCTATCGATATGGTGCATCTGTAGATCTTATTTTGATTCTGTTAATTTGTTTACTTTCTGATGCAGCGCTGAGAAATCCGAGGATGGGCAGGTTGAAGAAGACTGAAGGGCTGTGAATTAATTTTGTCCCTGAGAAGAAATTTGGAAAATTGAATACCGAGCTTCTTTTTTCGTGTTATTTAATTTGTCTTAACTTTTCGAAACGCTTCTATTCAGAGACACTATACTGAAACGGTTATAGACAATTTTGGTAGGTCTGCTTGTAGCTTAGATAGTCTTAGCTGTTATATCTTTGTTTATAGCCGATTGTGGCGGTAATTTTCGCCATTTGGAAATCTGTATTAAACATCTATTGGGTTGTGAACTTACGATTTTGGTTTTTATCTTCAACTGAATATCTGTATGTGCATTAGACAGATCCGATTCCCCTCCGTTGTTGATTTCTTGCATTTAATTCTGATTTGATCCGATTCGGTGGAATGACGCGTATTTATAGTGTATTTTGTATTTTTATGTGTACATTTACGATGTTGAGGATGATGATCTGTCATATCAGTTCGTATGTTGCCTTTCTGATTTGATGATCTGATTTGATCTGTTGATGCATGAGCACGGTTAAAGCTGGCTAAACATGTTTCTAAGCAAAGAGAAGATGTTGCATACGAATGTTGCTAAGATGAAAATAACGGTCAAGATCGTGTGGGTTAGTTGCTCCGTCTCGTTTTTGGCACTGGCTAAAGTTAAAACTGCCAGCTTCTAATCCCGTTGATTCTTAAATCTATTAGCCATGGAATTCGACCTGGTAGATGCAGTTGAACTGTTTTGTTCTACCCTTGTTTACTGCAGCAGCTTCGTAAAATTGAGGTGGATCCATGATAATGTAGGTGATCGGCGAACTCTCTCCAGGTTGCCAATTTCTTCTTAATTTTCCCCTTAATAGCGAACACTTAAATGACTGTATGGAGAGAGGTGGCAGTTTTCATGCTAATGAGGAGTTTACAAAATACATTTGCCTTTGTATTTTTGTACTTAAAGGGAGGGCTTAGCCTATGCCCTATAGTACTAGAATACTTCTCGTCTTACCAGAAATAAAAGCTTTAGATAATACAAGTTTATGTTTTCTTCTTTTCCAAACACATGTATTCTTCTCCTCTTGGAGATAATTTCTAGGAGATGTAATTAATGTAAGAGTTAGTTAACTTTTATTAGAAAGATTAAAGTAGTTAAATACATTACTTAAAAATATTTATATTTATTATTTTTTAAATTAATTTGTTTAAGTTATAAATTAATATATATAATCTAATTATATATAAGTAAATACTTTAAAGTATGATATTTAATTTCTGTAATTTCTTTAATAAAAATCAACTAATTCTTATATATATATATATATATGTGTTATTTCCTTTAAAATAAATGAAAGCATGAGGTGTTTTTTACGAGTAGACAAGTCTCTGTAAGTAAGTTAGTACATAGTTTCTGCCCACATCAACTAGCATAACCATCAATTGCACATGAAGGCAATAGCAGAACCAGTGCCTAACTATTTTTTTTAAAAAAACACAGACTAACTTTATATTAAAAGCAATCATAATATATATTTGAGGTGATGTTGTAAATTGCATTAAATGCAGTCATCTTCGATAAAAATTTAAATGAGAAATTAACATCTTCTATTATGTTCCGGTACGAGGAACTGATTTTGATGGAATTGGAGGTAGAAATGAGATTAAAAGTATGTTTGGTATACTGGAAGAAATGAATTATTATTTTAATTTAATATTTATATTTGTAATGTGAAAAGACTAATATACCCTTTACAAAAAAAATTTCTCCCCTTCCCCAAAGAAATTCTTCCCCTCTGCCCACAATCACCACCAGCAATTCCGACCACCAGATGTCAGACCAGAAATTCCGATCAGCAATTCCGACCACCAGCAGTTCTTCTTCCCAAACCAGATGTCAGAGGTCGCGTTCGTTCTTCGTTGTTCTTCCCAAACCACCCGCAATTCCGACCACCAGATGTCAAACCAGAAATTCCGACCACCAGCAGTTATTCTTCCCAAACCAGATGTCAGAGGTCGCGTTCGTTCTTCGTCGTTCTTTCCAAACCAGTACAGTTGGTGCCAAAGGTCGCGTTCGTTCTTCGTCGCCAGAGGTCGGTTCTTCGTCGCCATCTTCCTCACCGTTCTTGCTGTCGTCCGTCGCTAGGGTTGAGGAGAAAGGGGGCAAAAAGGTAAAAATCCCAGTTCCAAGGGAGGTGGAATTGGGTTCTCAAAGATGTGGGTTGGAACTAGGTTCCGTAATTTTTGATAGAACTGGATTCCATTCCATGTGGGAGTGGGTTCCAACTCACCAAACATACTTCAACCCATTTCTAGATCCAATTCTAATTCTTTACCTTCAATTCCATGCTATCAAACGAACCATTAGGTTTAAACCCTGGTGGTGGAACCACTGCATAACTGTATTTATTCTTTACTACTTTTGGTTTACCAATTCACTTTCATGGAATTTGTGATTGATGATTAAACTTAAATGTAGTTTCCAAAATATTCTGGGCTGAACTAAATGTTACCCCCACCTGTCTTAATCATGGGAAAAAATTTATAGTTCATAGCTGTACTCGATCAGTTGATCTTGAATATAAGACAAATATGCAACCTCCCAATCTCACCCGTTCTTAGTTGCAATAAATCATTAGCACGTTTATAATTCCTCAAGAGTACTTCGTTGTGGTTACTAACTTTAATAAATGGCAAAATTGAAAAATTACGATTTTTTTTTACAAGTTTAAGAATATCAATAACAATCCCTTGAAATTTGAAAACCATACGATTAGTTAACTCTGTCCAATAATGAGTGAATGGGGTATTATTATTTAACACTGAAGAGAGGCAGCCAAATAGCAAAGAGATAACAACACACTCAAACCTTATTCCTTCTTCCTTCTTCATACATTAGCACTATGCCACCACCACTTCTTCATTAATGTTCATCTCTACCTTGACGGCCAACTAATACCTATCATCGCCGTGGCAGTATCGTACCAGCTCAAAAATATAACAGTTATTAAACTACCCAACGTCTCCAAATTTTAGGTCAGAATCTTAACAGTTACTTCCATTAATCTCACGAGTTTTTAAGTTTGATGGCGACACTCTTTCTACCGTATTAATTCATCCCTCATATTTCTTAATCACTCGTTACTGTTTTGCTCTTTGCATTGATGGCATTTGATGCCTCTTACCATGACAAAAAATTTCCATGTCTCGTGTGATTCGCTCTTAAATTTCTACTTGTAGGCACCCCATGAGACATTTAGAGCCAATAAAGACATTAATCAGACTCATTTATGGGCTGCCATTTCTGTTGCCCTACGCTTCCTGCTGCTTCTTTGACATTTACCAAACTTTCTCGTGAACTGTGAAAAGGGCTTAGCTTTTCTAGTGTTATTTGACATTTGAATCCACTGGTTTATTTTAGAAGACGACACAATGGTTTCACTGAGTCTATTTTGATCTCTTGTATAAAAGGTCTGATAGGTGAAAATTCAAATACAACTAACGACATGTGCCCATATTAATTCAATGAAGACTATTAAAATCCTTCATAATGGTATAAAATACTAATGTTTTATGAAACATTGATGCTTATGGATGTTATTTAAGGCATCCTCTATCTTCAACACGGTTTTCCTTCGCCAGCGTACGCTTGTTCTGTTCTCAAATTTTTTTTTTTTTACATACCTCATTAATTCTGGCAGTTGAAGGTTGGATGTATGCACTCTTCACTGCTCATTTACTGGTTCTCACTTGCATTTAAGTGCTCACCCCTTCCTGAACACACCAATCCGTGCCCTTGTGATTTTGCTTTTGCCTCGGTGGTGTTCTTGACAACGTCCAAGATTCATGGACTTTCGGGAGAAGCTTCTCTTCGCAGCATTCCTCATCTTTGCTTTGATCCTTGGAACTCAGGCAGATGCTATGGTCACCGGCAATGTGTTCTGTGACCAATGCAAAGATGGCCACAGATCTCTTTTCGATTTTCCCGTTAATGGTGAGATCCACTGCCCTTCATTCACTTTGTTTCTGTTTTAAAATCCTCATGTCTTTCTTCTGCTTGTTGAAATTACTTTTCCACGATCATACACTACATTCCAAGTAAAACTGCAGAAAACTGTCTAGCTGGTTGAAATTTGAGAAGAGAGTTTTGATCCATGGTCATCAAGATGTTCGTTCAATGCTGTTTCTCCGTCATCATTGATCCATGTTTCAAAAGTGATGGATTTTCCCCCAATTCTTCCTTTTTACAGGTGCTAAAGTGACTATGACCTGTGCTGATGACAATGGGCAAATCAGTATGTCAAGAGAAGAGACAACAAATTGGTTTGGAAGCTATACAATGAGGTTTGATGGCACACCAGACTTGAGTGGTTGTTCGGCACGTGTGTCAGGCAGTGGTGAGGGGTCAATGGGTTGTGGTGAAGCTTCTGGTCCTCCCCAGAACCTAAGACTTATGTTTAGGATGTTTGATATGGAGATGTACACAGTGGATCCTCTGCTGGCTCAGCCTGCCAAGCCAGTGCGACAATGCTCAACATCTTCAAATCCTGTGCCTGCACCTGCACCTACAACACAGCACAAGTCCCCTCCACCTTTCCAGCTCCCTCCAATTGCTGGACTTCCCCCTTTGCAACCTCTTCCTCCAATGCCACCTCAGCCACCTGCTATCTCTGCACAAGCATCAGCTTGTCCTTACCAGTGAGTTCACAAGCCTTGGTTCATTCTCTGATTTAGTAAAGCTTGTTATGTTAGATTTTGCATGGTAGTACTCAAGTTGTCTGGTGCCATTTGAGATAATCAGCTGATATTTTTCAAGATATCTTATGCCAACCAAAATTCTGATTTTACATTTGTCAATGTTAGCAAAAATACCAATTGTATTCAATTGCCATACTACGCATGAAAAAGGAGATAAAAATGCAGCAAATACCCTCCTGAGTGGGTTAAACCAATTGATCAAAAGCATATTTAATTATGGAGGTTAACTTTGAGTTGTCTACTTTCATATGCTGCAACAATGGACTAATTAATTTTTCTTCCTAGGAAGTGGAGAGCGCCAGAATACAAATGCTATTGGAGGTGGGTGAACCCAGAGACAAAGGTGGCAGTGGCTTTTGGAATGGCTGCAGCTAGGAGATATGGAACTGATATGACACTGTGGAATGGTCTGCATGGGAGGGGAGACCCTTATAGGACTCTCCTTAGAGAAGGAGTCACTGCCCTTTTGAATTCCTACAACAGCCTTCGCTTCTCTTACCATCCACTCAGTGTGGTGCAGCACATGAATTGGGCCTTGATGGGTTCAACTAGGACTGTCCTCCTCACTGCTCTACGCTTCACGAGGGCCAATTCTGGTTCTGCAAATGTTACCTGCAACTTCACCCCTTGCAAATGACTTATGCCTTATCCCTTTCTTGCACTAGCCCTACACTATATCGATGTGATTTCTCGATTATATTTATCCTATTTAGAGATTCTACGTTGTGAGATTCATACCTACAACACCTCATAGTAAGGCAGAGCATTTTCTCTAAAGTTACATCTCTGCTGTTCTTTATGATACATGATACAAACAAGTAGACGTCATATTTATATAGCATATATATAATATACTAGGAACTCTCTCTCTCTCTCTCTATATATATATATATATATATTGGCTGCAAATAAGGATTTAGCCTACTGTGTTTGGGAAATAGTTCTTGTGCCCAAAAACTTACGTTGGTTTGGGGAACCAAACTGTTTCCCAAACATTTACAGATAACAGACAAACTATCTGGAGTTATACCAGCTTTTATCTCTTACAGTCTTAATATAATCTTTTAATCTTAGCATGTGTCTTAATGTCTTAATATAATCTTTTAATCTTAGCATCTTTTAAATGATTTATTTTATATAGTTGTAATACTTCAAATATTATTTGTCCGAACCTTCTCTGATGTTTTTGATTAAAAAATGGTCAAACCTGATACAATAACAATCACATCAATTGATTAAGTAATCGACATAAATAAATAGTGTTACATCTCCGGATGACAAGAAAGCATGACTTAAACCCCAAGAAAGAACAAGAAAAATAATACTAGCATGGATGTGTCCCGTTATACTACGTTACTTGCAAGTGTTCCAATACGAAAAAGAGGTAGAGGGCTATGTGGCTTTACTGAACGTCTGAATGAGAGGCATTGTTTATCACTTTACCTAAAGAACATTTAAAAAAAAAAATCATTTGTGTAGCTGTTAATACATTTGGATTTTTTTCTAATTTTTCGTGCTTATGCATTTGAGATCAATTTCAATTAGATAGTGTCTTGTTTATATTTCATTTTTAATCTATCCATTTATTCTTGAATCAATTTGAAGATAAATATACTAAATATAATGACAACATACATAAGTAGGAAGCCAAAAATAGTTTCCAGTGTAAAATAAAAACAATTAGACCGTTTGGTTCACTGAATCAGAAGGAATTTCATGGAACGGAAGAGAACGGAATAAAATGGAAGGGAAAATTTTTCAGGGTGTACTGTTTGATTGCTCTTTGAATGGAAAATATGTTGATGGGAAATTTTTTTTGGTTGGGTTAAAATTGTAGGAAATAGAGTGGAAAAATTGTATCAAATGACTATACTGCCCTAAACGATAAATGTAAATTTTTTTATAAATATAAATATTTATGAATAAAAATTCAACTTATTTATATTTATTATTTAATATTTAATTATATAATATTTATTCATTATATATATTTTATTATCTATATATATTTTATTAATATATATGGTGAAGATGCGGGGACCACATTTTCACCACATTCGGATGTAGTGAAGATGAAGAAGAGAAAAGGCGTGCAGGAGGACATCGGCGATGGAGAAGACGGACTGGGATTAAGAGCGAGGGCGCAGGAGGACACGGACAACGGAGAAGACAGACAGAGGTGCGCAGGAGGACATCGATGACGGAGAAGACGGACTGGGGAGTGAGAGTGAGGGCGCACAGGAGGGCAAGCAACTCCGTCTTTTGGCTCTTCCATCGACCGATTGAATTCGGCTTCCCACCATTTTTTGTTGGAAGAGAGTTTCGCGCGTACGAATGAAAATCAGTTTTCACCGGAAATCACCTTCCATCGCAAATATTGAACCAAACAGCCGCCGCCAATGAAAAATCGTAATTTTTCTTTTTCATCGGCACATTTTCACTGAACCAAATGGACCTTAGGAAGCCAAAAAGAAATAATACTTTAGTTGTTTAAGTTGTTTACTCCAGTTTTATTCTCAATATATGCTTGTAATGGGACTCAAATGTCTGCTGTACCTTATTGATCAATAATTAAGCATGTGCCCTTGAAAACAGTTTAAAATTAACCTGTAACTCTATGGAAAAAAATTAAAAACTGAAAAATATTAAATTATCATGTGTAACATAAATGTCAGCAATGATGGTTAAACATTTATGGAGCCCAATCTTGGGTCGTTGAATATGAACAAGTAACAATACTTGCATAGTTGTCTTAGTTTGAAAGGCATGCATGTACACACTAATTTAAGACTTGTGGGTCCCCCATGTTAAATATGGGTTTTAAAATTATACAAACACAATGAAAAGTGAACAGAATAGGGAACAGCTCCATCAAATCCTAATTAAGGGCGCCTTTAAGATTCCAAAAACAAAAAAACAAAGACGCGATATCCTTGTGAGGAGAAGATGTGAACATAAAAAAGTGAAGACAGTGTAATAATAAGTATTGAGATGCGTGCAAGGGAAATGGTAAGGTACTTGTTTGAGAACACCGTTTCCCAAACGGTGCACACATTCCAATATAAAACCATCTCGAAATCTGTAAAAACCATTTCGAAATCTATAAAATCACCTTGAAATCAGTAAAATACTTTAAAATCTATAAACTCATTTTTCCAAACGAATTTCCCAAACATACACAAGGACTTTCGAAAATGGATCTTCCAGAGACCATAGTGATGGTATGCACACATGATCTCAAATGAGGTGACAGGAGAGGATTTTGTGCGGTGTGATGTATATTTGTTTACATATCGTTGTTTAATCATCTGCCATTTATATGTCCATTAATCCCGCCAAATAGTACAGTGCTTTTGCTGAAATTCATGACCTTTTTCGTTAAATAATTAAAATTTCATGCCAACGTCCCCCCCCCCTTTGGCTGAGCATGGTTGCTAATACAGCTAAACGACCACCGGCACCTGACTTTGGTCAATTGTTGTTGAACGCCCTTTTGAATCTCCCCACTCATCAATGCAACAAACCTATCATCGCCTTCATATATATATATATATATATGTAGAGAGAGAGACACACACATTAATTCGTAAGGACCTCCTCCCTGGATCTCTGTGCTGCGTTTTCTCTGTAACTCGGAACAGAAAAAAGATGTCAAAGCAGGCATTTGAGATTACGATGTTTGTTTTGTTGGCACTGAGAGCTTACGCTGAAGCGGAGGCGAAGGAGACTGTCACTAACCTCCACTTCTACTTCCATGACATACTCAGTGGAAAGAACCCGACTGCTATTCGGGTAGTTCAACCCGTGGATACATACAAATCCACCACCCTCTTCGGAGTCGTCATGATGCCGACGACCCCCTCACGGAGACGCCCGACCCGAATTCAAAATTGGTGGGGCGGGCCCAGGGTCTTTATACGTCGTCGTGTCAGCAGGAGTTGGGCTTGTTCATGTCCATGAGCTTCTCCTTCACAGATGGCAGCTCCATCAGCATTTTGGGTAAGAACTCCGCCATGAACCCCGTCCGAGAGATACCCGTCGTGGGCGGCACCGGCAAATTCCGGCTGGCACGTGGTTATGCACTCGCCCAGAGTCATTGGCTCAACCCGGACACCGGTGATGCCATTGTTGCCTATAACGTCACGGTCATTCATTGGCTGGGTTTGGTATTCCGTTAGGAATGCCGTTTTGGCTCCCAAAATCCATTCTCACGCAAGCCGAGACAAAATTCCTCTCACATAAAGTACCTCGGAATCTGTGTCCGTTTTCTCAACGGGTTTCCAAACGAAGCCATTGATTTTGCGTCTCTTTTCCAGCTTCCTCTGAAATGTGCTATCACTTTTTACTGCACTGAGTAAAGCTGGGAAACGGGCCGGCCCACCGGCCCGCGGGCCAGCCGTGGCCCGCCATCTCACGGGCTACCAAAATGGCAGCTCGGGCCCGCAGTGACGGGTTGGCGGGTCAGCCCGCCATTTTTTTTCTTTTTTTAAAATTTTTTTGATTTTTTAAAAAAAATTTACATAAAATTTATCAAGCCCATTTGATTTTTCGGAAAAAATACAATACATCTTTAAAAAATATAATCAACAATGTTTTAAAATACAAAAACATAATACATAATCAAAAATCTCCAAAGTAAGTATGCATTTAAGATGAAATAATAAGGTTTAAAACTATATTTGAAGCTATTGAAACCTTATTTTCTTCCCACAAATAAATATAAAAAGTTTTTTTTAAAAATAAAATAAAAAGTAAAAAAAGCGGGCTGGCCCGTTTTTTTGTGGCGGCCCGAACCCGCCTGAGCCCACGGGTTGGCAGGTTCAACCCGCGGGCTCAACCCATATTCCCGGCTCTAGCACTGAGTTACACGTTCGTCTTAGATTGCCATCGCATGTAATAGTAATTATATATTTTATACTTCGTGGTATTGATAGTGCTTCTATGTTGAAGCAATAGCTATTGTATATTACCTTTGGGTTTTAATAAATTGATATATTTGGCAAAGAATGATCTTCAAATATTGCTTGTTTTGCATCACAAAACATTCGGACACTTCTCAGAGAAGCGAAACGACTTGTGCCAAGCAAAAGCAGAATGGACGTCACTAGCCTCTTGGCTTGCAACAGGGGACAGTATATTGAATGCATAAATAGAATTGAAAGGCAGATTTTCCACTTGCCGCCTAACCTCAGTCATGCAACCTAGTACCCGAAGGGTATATAGCTGTTCATGAGTCAATTTTCTTTCAATTTTCTACCAAATTGAATGCTCAGCCTTGGTTAAAATAAGTAACTCTAATCTTGTTCAATTCGATTACGATATGCGACAAGCTTGTTTTACGGAGTCAATCTTCCAACAATCTAGTATAAATTTACCATAAAAAAAATTAGCTTAATCATATTTCTGTCGAAAAGGGTCGTCAAATATCCTAAAGGTCATGGCAAGGCGTTGTTTGGTAACAGCAAAACAGACAAGCGCGGTGTAATGACATAAAAAGCATACATAGATGATCCGGTAGGCATTCAACGCCTAATCTCTTTTCCAGTTTCTGTCCCTCCACTCGGCAACAGCATTCCTCGGGCCTTCGCCATGCCCCAAGAGTAGCTCTCTAATATGTCGAACATAAGGTGACAAGAAAAGCTGGGGTTTGCACTTTCTTCTAAGATACAGGACCAGGGACCATAAAAATAACAACAAAAAAGCGAGAAGGATTCTGGGAGAATGAAAAATTATCGAACTACGCATGAAAGCCAAGTGACAACACCACAAGATAAAACCAACAAATTCACACAACCATACGTAACTAAAATAGACAATAACCAAAAGATGCATGCATGAGGTAACAAAAATACCGGAGGTGAATATCCAAGGGAAGCTCCAAGGACTAGAGTTAAAAAAGAGATACTTGTGGGTATAAAACACATGAAGCAACTTAATATCAATCATTTCATGGTGACCAACAAGACATGCCATCTTGAAAGTTATTCCTAATAGTATCACCATGCAAGTACGCAGCATAGAAAAGCTAACTTTCTCATTGTCGTCATTATCCGTACTGCTGCTGTTGAGCATAACCAGCAAGCTTCTTAAGTAGAGGGACAAGCCCAAACAAGACAATTTGAAGTTGTTCTGAGCTATTTAATCTAATACTGATTTGCCCCGCTCCTCTGTTGTTCAAATTGGCACGGCCAATGACATTTGTATGCCTTCCAACAGGGATCTGTGATTGTACATTACAGCCAACCGCAAGGTCCCCATGCCAATCCATAACAGACACACCAAGTGTTGACAACGAGCGTCCAAGAGGATAATCTTTATCTCTCAATTGAGCCTCCAAACTGCCACCATAAGCAACATCACCACGACTTGTCAT
>JANTPZ010020434.1:0-12489 GCA_025593235.1 Vachellia pachyceras | reverse complement strand
TTCTTTGGAGCCTGTTAATATAAAGCACCCGAACTTATTCTGTTTTCTCAGCATATATGAAATCACTCCCTATTTTAAAAATAAAAAATAAACACTGGTAAATAGACCAAGGAACATATCAACTTCGCAAAAATTGACTTTTTGCTATTTATTTTTCTTTTAAATGGTTCAAATTACTTTACGAGATCAGGACAAGGAACAATCGGACTTTGAAAAAAATCAAGCATAAAACAATCAACAAATCACATCAACTTAATCAAATATACTTCCAAGGGTGACACATCAGAATTTTTTGTCCAAACTCGACAGTATCCATCCTGTGGTCGGAAAACTGAATTAACCAATCAAGTAAAGACCAGTCAAAGAAGATGATTATATGTTAGAATAGAAAACAAAAGGAAGCATACTTCTCATAATCTTTAAATTAAGACAGGTGGACCGGATTTTAACCAGCTAATATCTCTAAATATAATTGAATAGTCAATCATCAACTGCAGAAGCTGGAAGATTCCATGGCCAAACATGGGACTCCCCAATCGTCAAACAATTTATGCAATCAAAATAGGACAATAACCCAAAAAAAAAAAAGAATATTAAACAGGGAGCTTTCAAAATCTCAATTTCAAAAGCATTCTTGCAGGGAAAAGGGGAAATAAGATGGGAAAAAAATGAGAGAGTAAATTCATAGCGTACATAATATAGGAGCTCTAAACAGAGGAACAAGGAAATGAGAATGTTCATAATCCTCAGAGTGCAGGGTCCGGATTCCCAAAATGTTAGAAAAGGGAATGAAACATAAAGAGGACTTATACCTAATTAAAGCACGATTTGCTTGTAGTTCGGCAGCCAACAAAACAACAGAATAGCCAGAAGAAAAGGGTAGATGCCCTGACAGTTTGGTAGGATAATTCAATTAAAGAATCTTTTTGTCAGTAATTTTCTCCGCAGCCAAACAGGGAGAGGAAGGAAGGAAATGTGAAAGCCGACGAAGATTGAGAACTAAAGCCCAATTTTGATCAGTTTCTAACATTTCTAAATATGACAGAGTAGTCAAAAACTGCGAAGGAAAGAGGAAAGGTTCAAGCCTGTTGGAACATGCTTGTTTGGACAAGCTTTCCTACGCTTACCGATACAAAATTCCTCTCATATTTTTACCTCAGAATAATCTGTGTTCATTCTCCGACCTACCAAAGCCCAACTCAACAACAAAAGCGGAAAAAACAAAGCAAAACGAATCCTCACCAGGCTCTTTAGAATATAATTTTTAAAAGAGAGAAAGCGGAAATATGAAGAAGAAGAGGTAATCATATTTTCATAACGTACCTAATATACGAGCTCCAAACAGAGGAACAAAGAAATGAGAAAACTCATTATCCTCAGAATGCAGGTTCCAGAAGCCAAATCTTCAGAAACGGAAACAAACCAGTAACAACCGATGTAAAGTTCAACGGCGAGCAGAATAAAGGAGCAACCGGAAAAAGTAGATTCACCGACTGTTTGGTAGGATATTTCAGCTACAGTGTCTTTTTCTCAGTAATTTTGCCGGCAGCCAACAGGAGAGGGAGAGAGATTAAGGTAATGCGTGGGCCGATTAAGAGTAAGAACAAAGAAGATGAGAATGAAGCTGAAAAATACGACAGAGCGTTAAAAGAGGAAGGAGGCACAGTGTGAACAGAGGAAAGAAAATGAAGCGGCAAATCTGTTGCAGAGGAAAAAAGGGAGCGAAGAAGAGACAGCGAGAGAAAACGTCGAGAGAGAGAATGTAGAAGGAAAGAAGAAGGATGGAGCCAAGAAATGGAGGGGTATTTATAGCGTTTCGGTTCTCACGAAACGTGCTGCAGAAGGAAACCTTCACCGGTTGTTGAATTTGCGAAGCACTTTAAAAGCAAATAAAAAAATAAGAAATTACCAAAGAATCCCTTGTACACTTGTACTATAATCCTTTCCCTTGCGCGTGAATTTAAGTTCCAACCGCCAACGCGTGGCCCGAGGGGAGCGCGTGAAGGCCTTGACTGACCACTCTAACTGCTAAGGAGGGTGACAATTTACAGCTAGACAGACACCTTTTCCATACTCTCTGCTCCTTTTCTTTTATTTTTTTTTTGTCATATTTCTGTTTTAACGCTGAATGCACCACTTCTCAACCCCATTACACATAAGTTGAGATAAAATCAATTTTATATATTCATCTATAAATCTGTAAAATTGTTCTCCCAACGGATTTCTAAACAAGCACTTAATGCTTTCCTAAGATTATTATTAAATATTTTAAATTTATTTGTTTTCATAAGATTATTATTAAAATAATAAATTATGAAAAATAATTAAATTTAATTTTCTAGAAACTTTTCTAAATAGTTTAAAATTTTTCAAATATTAAGTTTAAATTATTCAAATATCAATAGTTAGAAAATGAATAGTGGTAGTATGATAATTAAAAGTAATAGATTATTCACTGTGTTCAAGTCAAATTAACGGTTTGTTTGAAATCTCTATACAAAATTTAGATTTTGACCCAAAGTTTAGATTTTATTCATTCAAATATCAATAGTTAGAAAATGAATAGTGGTAGTATGATAATTAAAAGTAATAGACTATTCACTGTGTTCAAGTCAAATTAACGGTTTGTTTGGAATCTCTATACAAAATTTAGATTTTGACCCAAAGTTTAGATTTTATTCAAGTATAAAAAAATTTTAAAAAAGTTATTTTGTGTACAAAACTTCGGTTTGAAACTTAGGTTTTGAAAATGTTATTTTCTTGTCAAATTGCACCCATTTCCTCATAAATTTTCTCTTTCCTATTTTTTCTTTAATTTTTTTCTTCTTTCTTACATACTTTTTGCCCTAACTTCCATAAAAACCAATAACTTTCCAAACACAATCTTTTAAAACTTAAGTTTTATCTCATAATCCGTAAAAGATATTCTCTAATGGACTTTGTGAGATATTATTTCCTATACTTTGATTCTAAGAGCATTTCTCCCATGTCCCCACTTATTCAAGTCCAAAAAAATAACAATCCCAACTTTAAACTAGCACAAGGTTATGCAAAAAAAAAAAAAAACTCCGTCAATTTTTCATATCTATTATGTTAATTATCCAATCACACCTTGCCATGTATTCTTTTTATTTGAAATATTATCATTTCCAAACACACATATTGTTTTCATTAGTTATCAATTTATCATTATATATCTACTGCCATTGTTATTTTTGAAGTTAAAATTGTTGTTATCCTTTTAGTTTTATTGTGAGGAGATTTCAAATTAAAGATATCCAAGTAACTGCTATAAAAATTAATTTTCTGACTTTATATAAGAGTTTGTTTGGAAGTCCTTTTGAAAATGGTCTTTACGGATTTCAAAGTAAAACTTAGGTTTTTGGATAATAGCTTTGGGAACGCGGTAGAGAAGTACTTTTACACAAGTTGAGGTAAATATTTGAAGGAGATTATTTCGTTTTGTGGAAAAACATTGTTGAACGTGCTTTTGGGATGTTCATAAGCCTTGCCAAACACCCCCATTGTATTTGGGAAGTTTGGATTTTACGGATTCCGAGGCAAAAAGTATGTAGTAAAGATGAAAGAGAAAGAAAAAAAAGTATGAGAGAAAAAATTTATTAGGAAAGATAAGTGGACTTCCATAAAATAGTTTTCTCAAAACCTTGGTTTCAAACCGAGTTTTTGTATTCAAAATAGCTTTTCCAAAAAATATGCGTATTTAAACAAAACCTAGATTTTGGGGTAAAATCTAAATTTGAAACCAAATCTAAATTTTGAGAAATGAAATCAAACAAGCTCAAGTTATTTCATATAATCTTGAACTGGAACTTGTAGATTCAGAGAGCATTTTTGTGTCTTTTTAAAAAAACAGAGAGATACAGAGAGATTCTTTTGTATGAAGCAAGAATTTAGTTAACAGAGGAGGGAGGTGAAACTGACAATTTTTTAGCAGAATATTTAGCAAATAATCAATCAATGTCATTAGCCTAAATGGTGACGCATTAAAAATATTAATATGATATTAATTATTCTAAAGTCTTGTCAAGTGACCTTTCTTTGTTTTTTTAACAGACTATTCCGTTGACTTTGTGAAATTGCCAACATGTGATCATCATTAGGACATCCACTCATCTTTAGGAACTAGGAATGATTTAAACTAAACTTCTGCATGTTTAAATTAGTAGTATAAGTTAATTTACTAACTTCAGATCTACAAGATAAATATATGAAAGAATTTATGAATCGATTTACGATAACGTATTTTTACAACACTAATACAATAGGGCATGGCAAGTTCAACTACAGCATTTGGTAGGCAGACATCAAGCTTGAAGAGTGCAAACTGTTCCACAAATCAAACCACAACATTTTGATTGTTTAAGAATCAGTTTTCCCAACGGACACGTAAGTCAAGATAAAATGCATCTTAAAATTCGTAAAAAATATCTTTAAATCCGTAAAATATCTCAAAATATGCAAACTCATTTCTCCCAACGGAATTCCCAAACACACGTCATATGTTCGTGGCAGGTTGCCAAAATCAAAGTTTTTCGGTCTTGTATGTATATTAGCGTTTGAAAATTTTGTTCACGTAAATTAAGATAAACTTTTTTTCATATAATTATTTTGTAAATCGTAAATTACATTGTAAAAAAGCAGCCTCGCTACTAATTCAAAATGGCATTTGAATAAGTCAAACCTGCCCAAAAGTTTTGTTTATTCCAACTTTAGACCCTCTTGACCGGTAAAATCACTGATTTGTGAGGGTTTTTTCGTAATTAATGCCATTACATGCATATCTATTTCCTTACAATGCCAATACCAGGCATTAAAGGTAAAGAGGGTGCATGAAAAATACTCTATTCTATTATACTCAATTTGTCACCACTTTTTTCTTACTATTATTTTACACTCTAACTTTTATATTTTCATAACATATTTTCAATTTTTATGTTTATTATAATGATTGCTAAGTACGATTATTAAAAAAGAAAAAGATTTTTTATAACGTCACATAAAAAATGTATATAAGTAATTGATTCTCGGCAAAAAAAATATACAATTGATTGACTTCATTAAAGATATTTCTTCCACCAATTTATTATCAAGATTTTATTCACCCTAGTTTGGGATCCAAACATCTCAACAACTAATGCCTCGTTTGGTATGCATAATTGATTTTGATGGAAATGGATGTGGAGATGGATATGGATATGAGCTTTAAAATTACGTTTGGTATGTCATGGAAATGAAGATGGAATCCATATCTTTTTTTATGAATGTTGATTTTTTTTTAAATGTAACAAAAAAGACTATTTTGCATAAGGGATGATATTTTGGTCCAAAAAAATTGGAATCCATGGAACCCAAATGAATTCCATAGGTTTGTGTATGGCATTGAAATTGGGTATTTAGGTGGAATTGAATTCCACATGGAATTGTAATTCCATCATACTAAACATGCCAACATCATGGAATTCAATTCCATTTCCATTTTAACCCTCCCATTTCCACCATACCAAACGAGGCATAAGCTTCTCTTTGGGTTTTATTCCCTGCACTCTCCCTTTTTACTGCTAGTTTTCCAATACGTTATTGAGATAAAATTCAAGTTTCGTACTTTTTTTGTAAATAGTAACTTACGTTGAAAAAGTAGATTTGCCCCTAATGCAGACATATCCTAAATTGGTATAGATATACAAATATGAAAATGTTGTTCTTATAAAAATATATTTTTTATTAAAAATATATAAATCCTTTTTTATTAGCACATGTAATAGGTATCATTCCCATATAGACGATTACTCATGAGATTAGTGGACACTAAAATATGACCACTTCTCTCAACAGATATTCAAACACCGATTTATCATATACTCAATCCCCATTAATGTATTAAGAATATATTAACTCTGATCCTTAATATAAAATATAGTTGACATTTTTTAAAAGATTAATGAAGTTAAAGTACTTTATTTAAAAGTTAATTGACTTTTCTTAAAAAAATTAAAGAAACTATAATATTTTATTTAAATCATATTTAAATGGTATAATTGGAATTTACATATTCTTCTTCATCGATAAAAAGTAAGTTTACATATTCTCCGTACAAAAATATCTTTATACCCTTTAATATACTCATATCAAAATTTTTGATGAGAATTTTTTTTATTTTAATATATTAATAAAAAAATGAAGACTTGAACGAGATTTTAGTATTTGATTCATCGGATATTTATAAACGAAAATTAAAAAAACATTTTTAACGAATTTAAATCACCACTAAATTTTTTGTCACACAATTTTGAATTTAAAACTAAAGTTGCAGAATATGAGTATTTAAAATGGATTATTCTCAAATATCTTATTATCATCTTTGCCTGTTTATAGGAGCAGTGAGAAGAAATTTTATTAATCACGCGATTAAAATTTATGTATATTGTAAAGTTTTACTCTCACTACAAAATGAATTGCACAATTTTATCTTTCATTTATTAATCAATGTATTAACTTATTCTCATTTAATACAATTGGTCCATTTGGTAAAACGGTAGAGAAGTACTTTTACGTAAGTCAATGTTATATATGGAGGATATTGTCTAGTTTTACAAAAAACACTGTTAAACGTACTTTTAGATGAGCGTTAAGTATTTCCAAACAGACACTGCACGTGGAGATGCTCAAGTGTCTGCTCAAGGGCTTTAGAGATCTGTTGCTTATAGAGTTAATGTGTGTGTTTGGGAATCCGTTGGAAGAAATGAATTTACGGATTTCGAGATATCTTTTGTGAATTTCAAAATGTTTTTTTACAGATTTCTAGATGTTTTTTGTTTTGACTTGCTTGTACCGTTAGGAGAAATATTTTCCAAATATGCACAATAAAGTTTAAAAAAATTTCTAACGTATTTGGAGTATATTAAAAGTGTCTTATGAATTAAGCAATTTGAATTAATAATGTGAAATATAGCTTAGTTTTCGTTCTGATATAACTAGAGAATAAATGCACGCAATTAAGGGGCTGATGAAAAAGAAGGGCTTCGTGAGTCGGATCCCACGCATGGACACGTGGAAGGGCGACTTTGAGTCAAGAGCGCGTGGAAACACGTGTGATCGAGCGCGGGTCGAGGTGGCCACGCTGGGGGTAGTGGGGCCCACTGTGACTTGAGCAAGTCCCTGTCCCGTCGCATTCGGGGAACGAGCGGTACCCGTCGGTGGCGATGGGATTAGTCTGGAGACAGCCGGTCAGGTGGTCCCACGTGGCAGAGTTGCTCTGGTGGGCCCACCCCTTGATAGATGACGGCCCCATGCTTAGGGGTGATGAGGTGGCACTGCAATGGGGCCCACATTGTCACCCCCGCGCCAATAAAGTGTTATGCGGCATGAAACAACGAAGTCTTCACACGGGCGTGTCTAGAATCTACTTTCATGATCATTACAACCAACAATACTGCCTTAATTAACTCCCAGTTATTATTTCTTCTCGTTTTTAATACACAATCTAATTAATTAATTCATGTATAATAAAATATAAAATAAATTAATTATAATAAATAGGTTTTTCCAAAATTATAAAAAAATGATTTGATACCCCTAAAATATGTATATGTAACATCATGTTATATTACATAGGTTAATAAGTTATATAAAATTATTTAGAAAAATAAAAATATATAATATAATATGGACTGATGTCTTATATTTTGAATCTAATTTAACTAATAACCATCTCTGTATTAGGAATCGGTTCAGCTAGTTCATCATGGTTAGGGAGATGTAGTTAGTTATTAAAATTATTTTTGAAATAAAAAATTTGCTTAAAAATTAAAAAATGAATTACATATTGATAAGTAAATAGAGAAAATTGCTTCAAGTTTTAAATAGAAGTAATTTTGGAAAAAGATGTAATTATTTAGTATAATTTATTATAACTTGTGAGTACCATTTACCTCTTCTAAAAAATACTTTATAAACCCTGACGGGTTAGATCAGCTGGCTGTGGCTATTCTAATTTAACCACGGATCTCGAGTTCAAGACGTGGGAACGCAACACCCTAGGGGTCAGGGGCACCAACATTAATGGTTCCTATCATGCCTTGATCCGGATTAGTCTGAGGCCGTTGTTATACCTGAAAGATGGCTTGCCCTAGGATACTGGAGGAGAAATCCAAAAAAAAAAATACCTTATAAAAAATTAAATAGAAATAATCTTGGAAAAAATGTATTAGCATTTCACTTCATGGCCTATTATAAGAATCATTATCTTCTAAAAAATGCTTTATAAAACAAACCCGATGGAGTATCATGAGCTCTTGGATTGACACTTTGTCATTACAAAAACAAAAAAGTACCATTGTAGATCTATTTCAAAATACATTAATCATGAATAATAATAAATATAATATTTTGAGAATTTGAATTCTTTTTAAAATGATTTTGCAAATATTGTTTTATTTTGTCTAGATTCAAAACATGAAATTTTATTAGATAGATTAACTTTTAACGTATTTCGATCAAACTGAGTCTCTTCAAAACAAAAAATTGTGCATATTATTAATAATAACAAAATTTATGTAAAAATACTAATTAAAAATGTTTACTCGGAAATATGTTAATGAAAAGGAAAACCATATTCAAGGTACCTATATCTTTCTTAAATTTTTAATTTAGTACCTATATGTTTTTTTCTTAATTTTACTTCGTTAACGCTTTTAACTCTTGTACAGAGATTAATGGAGAGACTCGAGAACTAAATATTGAAAGTTTAATTTTTTTCTAATGTTTAAATTTTGAATATTTTATTCTTCCAGATTAATTTTAAATTTTAAGATTTTCTAGTATAATATTTTCACTATACTTTTTTGTCTAAAAATAAAATATTGTTTGGATCTTTATTTTTAATTTTTTTAAAAAAAAATAAAACCATAATTGGCCTGGATTGAAAACTTTCATATCTCTGTCTTATTTCAAGGATGCCGAATCAGTTGGCAGTCTCCATCAAATACTGAAATTTTAGGCCATGAACACTTTTTAAAAATATTCAAATGCTCTCTGTTTTGTTGGGGAAAATGATTCTTCTAATATTCCCATGTACCAATCATATAAAAGAATAATGAAATAAATTATTAATACCATATTAATAATTTTCTTGACATTTGTTTACAGGGGTGGAAAGTGACCCTACAATATTCCAAGTCTCATTTCAAAATCAAATGGTGACGGCTTTCAATTCCAAGTGGATCTCACACCGACCACATAATCAAGGCAAGTTAAGAAAATCATTTAAAATATTTAATGATGGCTTAATGTTGAATGATAGATTGAAAAATAATTGGAAGAAACATATGATTTGACATGTCTTGTAATATCTGACCTTTTGAGGTTTGAAAGATTACTTGTAAAGTTAATTACTTTCTCCAATTTAGAGTTTAGGTTGCTTTGGAGGGGTTGTCATGGTTGAAATTAGGAATTTTTTAAAAAAGGGCTTAAAGTTTGTTTGAATATGATTTTGAAAATAGTCTTTACAGATTTAGAGGTAAAACTTAGGTTTTGGAGAATAGATTTTGGAAAATAGCTTTTACAGATTCCGAGTCAAAACCTAGGTTTTGAAAAGTGATTTATGTTTAGGAATTTATTAGCTTTTACGGATTTCGAGGCAAAAAAGTGGGTAGGAAAGAGAAAGAAAGAAAAAGTAGAAAAAAGAAAATCTAAATTTCAAACAGAGGTTTTGTAACCAAAATAGCTTTTGAGAAAAAAAATTTATTTGAAAAGAACCTCAATTTTAAAAGGTTTCATTCAACAATTAAATTTACATAATATAAAATGTTAATTGGATAATTACATAATTTAAAAGATTTCGTTCTACGATTAAATTCGTAAACGCAGTTGTTTCAATTTTCGTCTTAACTACTAGGCATCAATTAAGAATATTCTTTTGATTTTTTTTTTGCCAACTAATATTCTTTTGATTTACACTACGCGTGAGGTGTCAATTTCCGGGAGTAACCTTCGTTTTGCTGTTACTGTTTAATTTTAAGTTTGATTTGATGTGTTTGGAAATACACAAGTTTCATAATATTTTTAAAAAAATAATTGATTATCTGCATCATTATATAAAAACGATCTATGTGCCATCACTTCAACGCAATAAAAACATTTTAAGTAAATTTACCATAAATTCCTAATAAGAATAATTAATAAAAAAAACTTTAAATATTCATAAAATTACCATTAAATCTCAGTAATAACTTGTCCAGTTGTTATCTATGGCTGGAGAGGTACTACTGGATAATTAATAACAAAAATGTCCAAAAATATGCGATTGTCATTAACAACTTTTAAAGTTATATTAATAACATTAGCTGCTTTCATTAACAACTTTAACAAGCTGAGATATAATGGTAATTTTGTCAATCTTGTTAGGATCTGATAATAATTTTACCCATCTTTAGAATATTTTATTCATTAATTCTTCTTGTTTAGATTTGATAGTAAATTTACATGTATTCTTAAAGAACATGTCGAGAGAGATTGAAGAAAACAGCTGAAGACATATTTAATTATTATTTTTAAATTATTGCCACGAGGTTGGCGCTTTGAAAATTAAGATCATGGTTTGCCAAAAAAAAAATTTACGATTAGCTTATTAGTTCATTACGGAAAACCGGCAACGGTTTGGTTGAATTAGGAAGATTTAAAAGTTGTAGCAACCAATCCTTTCAAAAGAACTGGATCCAATGACCTGTCTAACTATGAGTATAAGAAGATCATGGTATATAACATTTTTAATAAAATAATATTATATGATTATAAATGATTAATTTTTTTTTTGGAACTTTTAAAAGGGTTATTTTTAATTTTCACTTTTTTTTGTCAGCTCAAAAGTCATCCAATTCTCTTAAATATGGTTTTTTTTTAAGATGTCAAGTTTGACTTAACCATAACGAAGCCGCATTAAATGTTAGGTAACCTAAAGTGTCCATGCTAAACTAAATTCATAGGTAGGTTTTGTGTACGGTATGAATGTAAAAAAATGGTAATATTTTATTTTTTTGTCTAATATTTTTATATTGGCTAAAATATATATTATCGTGAGAGAATTGTATTTATGTCCTGTGATAGCGATTAATTACTCTAAAATCTAAAAAAGTTGTTAATAACAAATCGATGATCATCACTGCCAAATGAAGCAGCTATCATTAACAATCTTTTAAGATCTTAGAGTAATTAATTCATAGCTCGAGAATTTTAAGTAATTCTCTTTATTATTATGACATGCATGTATAGAATATGCATGTTTTGGGGGAAGATCCCATAGAATAGCTGATAAAAATTGGTTCAATTGCTCATGTTGTACTTATTTGGGAAGAACGTTGTACCTCTGTTGCACACAAGTCGAGATAAAACTCCTCTCACATATTTATCTCGGCTTACATAAAATTACTCTCCGAACGGATTCTCAACCACACATGGCTTCATGTTGCTGATATCAATAATTTTTCAGGGACAACCGTTAAGTGCATTTATAAGCATTTTTGAATTTAAAGGTGTGTTTTAATCCTAATATCTTTGGGAGAAGGTATTTATATAATCAAATAGCATATTTTTAGAAAATAAATTACAATTTTATATACTTATTGTATTAAATTAATTGTGATGGAATTTTTATTAACATAATTTGATTATATTTACATTATAAAATGATACGAGTTTTGTATTAACTATTACCGTGAGACTAAATATGGATGTCAATAATAAATGTGTTATTTGTATAAGAGTTAGAAAATCATGCTGATGTAAGTCAAGACAGAACTCCTCTCACATACTTACCTTGTAAACCATAAATTATATTGGAAAAGTAGCTTCAGGACAAAATTGATTTTGGTTACAAATATAAAACTCCATACATTTTATCTTATATGTTTATTTTTGTATTTAAACATACTCAAATCAATTAATTCTCATATTATTCAGTCGAAAAATATTGGCATATGAATTTGATGACAATATTATTATTGTGTGTGCTTGACAAACCGTTAGGTTGATCAGGAGTACACCATGGGAGGTTGAATGAAGTGTTTAGGAGAGATTTTGGTCAAATTGCATTTCGAGATGGAGGAAAAAGTTCATTCCGCCTCTAATACATTTTAAATCGCAACTTGAACATTTAAAATCACGACATGGTAGACTCTAAGTTGGGACATATGACATTCTAACTACTTTTTATCATTATATTTTCCCCTAATTTCATCACAATATAAAATAAAAAAAAATATTATTTTGTTATAAAATATAATATATAGTGTGGATGTTCTTATAATTCATGTATTTTATTTATGAATATATTGTAATCAAGATAGATCTAGATCCGATTTATTCGAAAGTCGGTTATGATTATTAGGAGATATTAGTTATTAGGGCATTTAATTATATGGCTCCCACATTGTATATAAATATTCCTCTCAAGTTATGAAGAATAGAATTTTGATC